>OY821517.1:288619360-288919663 GCA_963682025.1 Cordilura impudica
CTAAGTGGCAAGAAGTTGTTGCATTAGGACACATAGTCAGTTTAAGGCAATCGCGGTAATCGTGTAAATCTTCTGCCGAATCATCTGTTAAATACTTTAAGTTGATTTCCTTCAACATCAGTTTAACATTTTCATGGTAAATGCAAACGCATACTGTGTGAGTTCCGCTGCTTTCTGCCAAAACGCAATGTTTTGGCCTCATTTGGGTTAATTTCGTGAAGCCAATTCTAACATCCTCGTGTTCAGATTGAAATGTTGCAAATAACTCTTTCAGGTTACAGATAACCATTCTCTTCTGCTTTGTTATGAAGGTATGTTACATACCTTCGGAAAGGTTAATTTGTCTAGTTTCTCAGTATAAGTTTTATTTGTAAGGTTTTACACACAAATAGGAATAATTCAAAATAGTGCATTTGTGAAAAATTGAAAAACCGTTGTCTTGAGTTACAAAACATTTATTTTGATAGATATCCCACTCCCATCCCACTAAGCGAGCTCTTAAAGGAAAAATCCTAAACTTTCTTATGAAAAAAAAAAAATGCCCTTTTTGAAAAAAAGGCAAAAAATGCTTTAATTTAGCAAAAAAAAAAAAGTCAAAATTTTTTTTTTTTTTTTAGGTACTTTTTTCCGAAATAATGAAGAAATAGCTATCTAAACTATTTGGGAGAAAATTTTCTAAGAACAATAGGTAATAAGTTACATGGATGAGAAAAAACACCTGTTTGGCCAAAATGTCAAATTTTGATCCCCTCTAACTCAGAGAGATCTGGACCGATCTTATTGAAATATTGTGTCTAAACTACTATCCAATAGGACTAACCTTGTTGCAAATTTCATCCCGATCGGAAGACATCGGTCTCAAAAGTTGGCGCACTTGACACCCCCTTTATTAAATATTTATTCCTTTCTTATTTTTTAATAAAAACGTATTTTTTTCTAAAAGTACAATAAATAAGATCTAATCTGCAACTTAATTTACTAATTTATCGCTTTTCGTTCCAAAGTTACAACTAAAGTTGTGATAGGTATAAGAACACTTTTCCCAAAATACGAAATAGCGCCTTACAGCATAAAAAATTTTTTTTGCAACATTTTTTTCTAAATGCTGGTTTTTTATGTATTTATCAATATCCATCAAATAAAAATAACAATATTTTAAAACTACGGCTTCCGTGAATTAATCGCCACTTTGGTCACCATCGAACCCATTGTGCGTTGTTGCATGTGATGTCCCGTTATTTTCGCGTTGAAATTTTTGTGAAATCCTCTGTCTTTTTCTTTTGTTTGAAGAGTGAAGTGTTTTTTTTAAATAAATATTTTATATATATAATATATAGGTACAGTTTGTATTAAAAAAAAGTAAATATATTAGTATATATGTAAATTTATATTTTTTAAATATTTGATATGCCATATAAATCAAAACGAAGTTTTCGTGAAGAATCTAAAGAAATTGTAGAATTGTTAGTGGCGAACTGGCGGACAAAGTTTGCTGGAAAGGCACAGAAGATAAAAAGAGTGCGCAGCCTGAGTGCAGCAAAAGCCATTAGAAGTAAGCTATTTTATATATGTATTTCATTTATTTATTTCATTGACTTTTGAAATTCAACAGATGCTGCAATTTGCATTGAATTGCCAGAGGATGAATATATCAAAAGTACAAAAGCATTCTTCCAATTCGCTAAAAATAGACAAAAGTCTAGAAAGAAATATAAGGCAAAGGCAAAGATAAAAAATAAATAAAATAAAAAAATTATAAAAAAATCAATAAAATTATTTTTAAACCAGAATATTTGAAAAAGATTTATTATTTAATTGTATCTAAAAGCTTATAAAAATATTACGATTATAAGCTTACAAAAATATTACGGTTATAAGCTTACTGCAAGCATGATTGGAATACCATTTTCCTGTAAGCTTATTCTATAATTAGATTTCTAAGCTTGTTCACAAGGGTTCAGTTTTCGTTATTAAACAATTGTTAAGAAACCTTTCACAATAATGTTCACAACAGTTTTCTAAACTTAAGGCTTATGGTGGCAAGTTTGTTACAAGCTATTTTTATACTGTTTTTACTCTGTTTTGTTGGCAACACATACACAGACAATAAAGAAATGCTACAAACACAACGACCACAACAACAGTAACAACATTTACAGCTATGCTGCACAAATTACAACATTAAGAATAACAACAAAAACAAAAATTTTATATAAAAATCACATTTTTAAAGTGTTTTTTTCACATTTTCATTGAAATCTCGGGACCAATATAACCAATTTTAATGACTTAACACTGCAACCTGCCCAGAATGTCAATGAATCATTTTCACTAAAAATTCGCAACCCAGATGACCTATTGAGGACGTGATTGTGATTTCCACAGACGGACATCGCTCTATTAACTCGGCTTGTTATAAGGTTCAAGAATATATATTTTATATGGGTTCTAATTATATATACCCTTTGTACGCTGATGTGGAGGGAATAAAAAAGAGACGGCCATAAATATGGCCACGCACCTCCTTGTTCTTGCATCATGATAATGCACCGTCTCACACTTCATTAGATTTCTTCGAGACCATTCCGCACAAATTTCGACTCATATCAGTTCGCAACCACCACATTCACCTGATTTAGCACCTTGTGACTTCTGGTTGTTCAATAAACTCCAACGAAGAATCCAGAGATACCGTTTTGAATCGTTTGATGCGATAAAAGCCAAATCGCTGCATTCTTTGAAAGCAATTCTGAAAATCAAGACTAACAAAAGTATCGATGATTGGAAAATTCAGTTGGTATAAATATATTATATAAATATGTAGGCGATGAATTTGATTTGGAAAGATTTTTCATTTGACCACAATATAGAAATACTAAATATTTTTCCTGCTGTATGTTTTTAGAACATATAGTTTAGTCCAACTAAATATAGTCATGGTGGGACAAATTTATGTAAAACTGTTTTCAACAAATACATCTCATTTAAATTTGATTTAGATTCTCTCTCTGATAATGAACGTAGACATTTTCCCGAAATATTGTGTAAGGTTTCTAACGGACATTAAATTTTTATAAGACAAACATTTTCTACTATCGACGGACAATCAGTTTCTTATAGTTTTTATGACGATTTTGCTTTATAATTATATTATGTATATTATTTCCAGAATATTTATACCCTATAACACTATGTGGTTTGGGTATAATGACTTTGTGCTGCTGTTTGTAACAACCAAAAATATTCGTCCTAGACCCATCTTTCATTATACCGATCGACTCAGAATCACTTTTTGAGTCGAAATAGTAATGTCCGTCCGTGCGTCCGTCTGTGTGTCCATGTTAACCTTGTAATCAAACTACAGGTCGCAAATATGAATATATTTTGATGAAATTTAAGATGTAAGCTTTCATCAGCCATGGGATGAACGCTATTGAAATTGGTGAGAATCGGGCAGTGTTCAGACCTAGTCCCCATACAAATGACCCCTATGAAATCGACATAAATTGCCATAAGATCCAAATTATCATACAAATCTTAGTCAAATTGGGTTTGTATGTATATATTACATCCGTTAATCAGTAGTCCAAAAATGATCCCTATTGGACAACTCTTAGTCATAGGCCCCATATAGAGCTGCTTCCCGATCTTCACTTAAATCTATCAAAAAACAAAAATATTGCACAGATTTTTCTCAAATTTGGTTTGTATATATTTTTCCAAAATATAAGTGACTTTGCCAAATATGGTCAGGATCGGTCCATTTTTCGACCTAGTCGCCATATAAATATAGTATCCGATATGAACTTTTTCATATCTGCAGCGAAAAAAATTAATAAAAATGCCACTCAAATTTGGTTTATGCTTATTTGCTATGTCCAAATAGTTGTACCGAAGAGATAGGGTCTCTAAACCATGGTATAGGGTATCGTATAGTCGGGCTAGACCGACTATAATTTTCTTACTTGTTTTTTTCCATAATAAGTTAACTGTCCACAATCTTTTCAATTTAAAAATATCCTAAATCTTGTTAAAGAAATCTGATTTTATCATTGTTAGAATTTATTGATGTTTTGTTATTGTGAATTAATATCAAACATTATCCTTATTCTAACCAAATTTCACTACAATTTAATATATTTACGGCCTTCTTAAAGCCATAATTTTCTCCTTATAAGTCATTTTGCAGATGACCTTATAATCATCAACTGTCAGCCGCTTGGCAAATGTAAAACTCGCATAAGTAATTGTTTACATAACTGTTTAAAACTTTCATCAATCTTTTGCCCCGTCTGTTTTTCTCCAAAGCCAACAATAACATTGTTATTGTTTGGGAGAAAAATCTTGTAAAACTTTTTAAGTATACCCACTTAAAAACCTTCAATTTATAAAATCTTCGATAATTTTCACACTTTTTCTTTTCATTCTCTACAACACATGCCGCCGCCTTAACCGCAATAACATAAACGTGTTGAGAATGTTAAGTAGTCCTACTCGTCTTTTATTAGAATGTTTGTTATACCAAACAAAAATAAAAAAAAAAAAACTTTTCGACACTAATATATCATTGGTATAAAAACGTACTGGTCTTTAAGATATTTTACAAGTTCAAAAGAACATTATTAAACGGGGATGGGAAAACGTTATGTCGAAGATGTTGACTTACTTTTTTTAACATATGTTTACTAACCTCGACAATATTTCTTAATATAATTAAACCAAAAAAAAAAAAAAAACAAGAAAATTGTAGTCGGTCTGGACCCACTATACGATATCCTATACCATGCGTTCAGAGATACTATATCTTAGGTCCAACTAATCTCATATAGAAAATAAACATAACCCAAATTTTTTTACCTTCGGATACAAAAAAGTTCATATCGTATGCCATATTTATATGTCGAATAGGTCGACAAATGGACCAATCCTGACCATATTTAGTAAGGTTACTTATTCTTTGCAAAAACTTATGCAAACAAATTTTGAGAAAAATCTGTGCAATATTTTTGTTTTTAAATAGATTAAAGTGAAGATCGGGAATCAGCTTCATATAGTGGCTATGACTTACAATTGCCCTATAGCGGTTTATTTTTGGACTACTGATAAATGGATGTAATATACATAAACAAACCCAATTTGACCGAGATCAATATGATAATATGGATATTATTGCAATTTAAGTCGATCTCATAGGGGCCATTTGTATGGGGACTAGGACTGAACATGGACGGATTTTCACCAATAGCGTTCATCCTATGGCCGAGAGAGGCCCACATTCCAAATTTCATCAAAATCTATTCATATTTGCGACCTGTAGTTTGATTACAAAGTTTACATGGACACATAGATGGACGGACGGACGGACGGGTATTAAAAAATCGACTCAGAAAGTGCTTCTGAGTCGATCGGTACAATAAAAGATTATTGGTAGTTACAACCATCAGCACAAAGTCATTATACCCATATAGTGGTATAGGGTATAAAGATTTAAGGCGAAAAAAATTGGGGGGTGAATAACATTTGGAGTGTACTTAGAAGAAAAGTTTCAAGAGGGCACCAACAGATAGCAATGAAACTTGAAATATTAAATGACTCGTATTTTTGTTGACTGCCCAATCGCAATCTCTCTTTTTTTTCTTTGCCAGATGTTCCACATTTGATCCAATGAAACCATATTTATACCCTACTAGCAGATTCCAGCGCTCGAAATTCGAGTGCAATTTCTAGGCAACTTTCAACTTAGCCAATTCACAAACCAACACTTTCTCGGTTTATTATTATTGTGAATGAAGATGACAAACTCATTAACAAACACATTAACAAATTTAATATACACACACATAGCTTATGTATAATTACCCTATACCACTATGTGGTTTTGGGTTTGGGTATAATGACTTTCGTTTAAAATATATTCATATTTGCGACCTGTAGTTTGATTCCAAGGTTTACATGGACACACAGACGGACGGACGAACATCGCTAAATCGAACCAGAAAGTGCTTCTGAGTCGATCGGTATAATAAAAGATGGGTCTAGATCAAATATTATTGTTGGTTACAAACATCAGCACAAAGTCATTATGGCTTGACCACATAGTGGTATCTATAATATTAATATGCTAGGCGATTTTTTGTTACCGAATTTTTGTTCTACTGTTTTATCCCGCTTTTGACCAAACGTATATTATTTGAAAGGAGTTTCTTTTTAGCTGTTCACCAAATTTACAGATTTTTAAATTTTTTTTCTTCATTTTGAGTAAATTGCATTTAAAGTTGCTACTAACACATACATAAAACAAGTAAGAAAGTTATAGTCGGTCTAGACCGACTATACGATACCCTATACCATGCGTTTAGAGACACTATCTCTCAGGCCCAACTAACTGGATATAGAAAATAAGCATAAACCAAATTTGATTGGGATTTTTATTAATTTTTTCGGCTGCAGATATCGACCGATCCTGACCATGTTTGGTAAAGTCTCTTGTATTTTGCAAAAATATATACAAACAAAATTTGAGAAGAATCAGTGCAATATTTTTGTTTTTTGATAGATTTAAATGAAGATCGGGAAGCAGCTCTATATGGGGCCTATGACAAAGAGTTGTCCAATAGGGATCATTTTTGGACTACTGATTAATGGATGTAATATATACATACAAACCCAATTTGACTAAGATTTGTATGATAATTTGGATCTTATGGCAATATATGATGATTTCATAGGGGTTATTTGTATGGGGACTAGGTCTGAACATAAACCGATTCTCACCAATTTCAATAGCTTTCATCCCATGGCTGATGAAAGCTTATATCTTAAATTTCATCAAAATATATTCATATTTGCGACCTGTAGTTTGATTACAAGGTTTACATGGACACACAGACGGACGGAACGGACGGACGGACGGACATTACTATTTCGACTCAAAAGTGATTCTGAGTCGATCGGTATAATTTAAGATGGGTCTAGGACGAATATTTTTGGTTGTTACAAACAGCAGCACAAAGTCATTATACCCAAACCACATTGTGGTATAGGGTATAAAAAATCGTCTTTTCAGTGATTTAACATAACCGGATGGCGTTCTCGTCTTCCACACCTCGTAGTAAAATTTTCTGCAGAACATATTCACATGACATTTTAACGGACTAAATGCATGTTTCAGGATTCTTTGGTATATTTTGAAGAGGGCGTTAAAATAAATTATGAAAAAATTCCTCTTAAAATTCTGTTGGAGATATCCGAACTCAAAATTTAGTTCAAGTTCAAGAGAACTATTGTAGTACTTTTTAAGTTTTATTGAATTAACTGTGCTCACACTGGGCGAAAAGCTTTAGGGGTCTTTTCTATAATACCCTAATACAATCGTTCAGTATAAGAATCATCCACCCCCTTTTTGTTCCACAGGGGTTCATTACAATAACAATTCTGTTGTATTACTGAAATGTATAATCGCAAGAGAAACCGGTTAGCTGCTATTAAATTTCTGTTGCTACAATCGAAAATACAGTTGCGAAATATTTTTCTGTTCTTTTTAAAACCTGGTCTTAAAACATTACATAAAGCTTGTCTTAATTTATTATTTCTCCAATCCTTCGCATCTTTTAAAATCTATTTTCTTTGATTATCTATAAAATTTTTGGTTCTATTTTTAGGAATTAAATTTGTTGTGTGTTTTAAACGTAATTGAACAATCAAGAGTCGTAGCTTTACGTCCAAGATCGGCCTACAACTACAAATATTCCACATACTTAGTTATCTATTCTCAAATCATTAATTTCTTTAAAAAAAAAAAGTTTGCTACATTGTCGATATTCTTTTTGCACTGCTTAAAATTCGAATAGTTAAACTACAGAGTTTATTAGTAAATTAATTATTCGCGAATATTCGGACATCGGTTTAGACCAATAATCGTATATCCGTAAAAAGATGGAAACATTGTGACATCTCTAACAATCAATAATATTAATTTTATATTTATATTGTATTATAACATATCAATCCCAAGTGAATGCTAGTTTTTATGAAAAATAAAAAACAAATACATACAATTTTATCAGCATAAATATTTATAAAATAAAAAATGGCAAATAATGCAAATAACGCAAAGAAGAGGTACGTAACTAAAACTCCAGGGTATATCTTAAGACCAAAAACCAAACACCAATACGTGCTTTCTCTTATATGAAATAACAGAAGCGACGAAGCGACCTTTCCTCGTTGGATCGATAATTACTAAAGAAAACGTTTTACATTATGAAAATACAACTGACTGTTCACAACAAAAGATTGTATTGTGTATTTGAATACAAAATACAACATACAACACCTGTTGTGAATTGCCCATATGTTTCTCTATTTGTATCATGACCTGGACAATACTCTTTCAATAATATGGCCATGACAATAGCAGATGTTTTAATTGCAAGGGAAATGTCCATATTCCTCAAATATCATTGAACATTTTAAAGACAGACACAAATTTGAAGTTTACTCCATACTATTTGACAGCTCCTTTAAGTGCCAGAGAAGACACTTTTGCAATTCTAGCAATTTCTTTAATATCTTTTTCTGCAAACTCATACTGTTATCTATATATCTATAATATTAATAGGCTAGGCGATTTCTTGTTGCCGATGTTTTGTTCTTCCGTTTTATCCCGATTTTGACTAAAAGTACATTATTTGAAAGGTATTTCATCTTAGCTGTTCCCCAGATTTACAGATTTTTCAATTTTGTTCCATTATTTTGAGAAAATTGCATTTAAAGTTGCTACTAACACATACATAAAATTATACATATGCTATGTGTGTGTTTATTAAATTTGTTAATGTGTTTGTTAATGAGTTTGTCATCTTCATTCACAATAATAATAAACCAAAAAATGTGTTGGTTTGTGAATTTGATAAGTTGAAAGTTGCCTAGATATTGCACTCGAATTTCAAGCGCTGGGATCTGCTAGTATAAAATGATTACCCTCCCTTGCTAGAAACGAAATCTTTTAATACAGACTTGCACCTGGGTTAGCTAGTATCTGAATTTATTTTCACAAACCTATTTACGTGGAATAAATCTGATCATATCCAATATTGATCCTCTATACAACTTAATTTATCTGCAGCCAAGGAAATATTATGGTATTGAATTATATTTTAAGTTTAGCTGCCCCTATTTTTTCAATCTACGGGGCCATATTTGTAACAATGTTGAGATATAGGAATTTTATATCAATTTCTTTTTTAAATTTTTCAATATCATTACACATTTGTGTTGGTTTAAGATAAAGATTTCTTATACTGGTTGCTATTAAATTTGGTTTACACATCCATTCTAACATTTCTTTTTCTTTCTTCATTCTATCTCCTTATACCTATTAAAAGTACAATATATACCCAAATTTAGTTTCACAGTACATACATAAAGGGTGCTCCAAAATTCACGCTAGATTTGAATTAAACAGAAAACACTGATTTTTTTTTCTCAAAATGTGATTTTTTTTATTGAATCATAAAGTATACAGGATAGAGTTATTTATGGAATAAGGCATCGGGCATATAGCACATTCACAATCTCTTGTCTAAATTTTCCATGACCATTAGGGCGATTTCGAAACGCTAGACCTCCTGATTTTGTGAGGTTAAGTAAGGTAGAGCAACCGAAGCCCAAATAATGATTTAACCTTTTCTGAAAGCAATTACTGGTTATGCTACAATTGATCAGATTCTGTCTCAACGACTACTAAAGAGATTCTGTGCACTTCTCTGGTATCGCATTGGTGAAGTTGAAGAAGGTGCTGATAGCGACGACGAAGGAAAAAACTATTTAGAGGAGAGCGAAAAACAAGATCGTGCTCGTCGACGACATGTTGTTGGCTTCGAATGTGTAAAAACAATTATATATAACGCATTACGTCCACCTAAGAAAACAAAAGAGATTTTATTGCTACCGAGTTCGAACCATGGGAAGAGCGCTAAGTCTCCCAGCAAACACTAGAAATACTGTGTAAATAACATGTTGTCAACGACGTTGCCGCAACTAGTAATTTTTCTAGTCTGTAATGTAAATTTTTTATGGGAGCTTCCCTTAATGATAGGAAAGAGAGGGTATGTATGTTCTAAAAAATGTTGAGGTGGGAAAATTAATGTGAGGCAGTCATACATTTGACCCGCCTGAGGGCATCTTAGGATATGTGGGGGCCAATTTTTTATAAGTTAATAAAATTTTAAACTTTGTATGGGGGCCCCCTTAAGGAATGTGGATGGGGGGTTGGAGTTATGCACATTTTTTTAAATTGCCCCCATTTTGAGCTAGTTGAGGAGCCACTTATCGTCGTCCTACCATCCTTCCCATTTTTTGCTCCATACAACACTAGCCCATACCTAATGACCATTTTGCGTAAAGTTGGCTGAAATTCATTGATGAAACGGTAAATTTCCTCCTTTAACGAACGGGTGGATCTTTGACTTCAAATAAATCTATAAAAAGAAATCCAATGATGTGAAATCATACGATCTGGGGGGGGGGGGGGGGGGTAATTATGACCATCTAAACAAAAGAGCACATGCCCAGGAAATGTCTCATGCAGTACTTGAATCTTTTCACGGACTGTAGCGCATGTGGTACCGTTTTGTTGAAATCACATGTCGTCCACATCAATATTATCGAATTTTAGCAGAAAAACTGTGTTATCCATATCGCGATATCAAGCACCAGCAACAGTCACTGCTAGACTAGAGTTTGATTTTATGACATATGCGGTTATTCTAGAAAACCACAGAACTGTCAAACTGTTTTCTTATTTTGGTTGCCAACACTTTACTGCATAAATGGTGGCAAATTCAAATCATGAGTGAATTTTGGGACACCCTTTACAACATTTATTAAATTTCACAATACATACAAAAGTATTACAAAATCAATATTAACAAAATGATTTAACGTCATTCTAGACACACGATATTATATTATTACTATTATTATAGTTCTTACTTTTTTTCAGGTTATTAATAAAGAATATTTGATGACATCGTATCATCACGCTAAAATACCTGACAAATACATTTATTATTTTATGCCACCCAAATTATTTGTTATAACAAAGATTAGTCGCAATGGTAATAAGTGCAGATATTTTTTTTTTTGATGTTTTGTTACCGACTGTAATTATTGTACTCATTTTCCAAGACTAGTAATTGAATGTGACGTAGACATTTCTAAAACGTATTGATGATTAATCAGTCTTTTCTTTTGAATATGACAAAATAAACATTGCTACGAAAAAGTTTGCGTCGTTAAAATATTCGAGCAACGAAATAAATAATATAAACAAATTTAAAAAAAAAAACGTTGTTCTTCCCTACTGACTGTTGTTGATTTGTCAGTGGGTATTTGTTAAAAAATTGAAATGAGTCAATAAGTGTAATGCGTTTTTGTGTATCGAAAAGAATACCACAACAGCAGCGTCTGAAAGAAGATTTATCAGAGTTCAGAAAAAAACACACACTGAATAAAAAACTCGTACATATATGTAAACAAACATAACTTAGACCAACACACACATATTTTTATTTTCATATCAATTATGTGCGTTTCTAAATTTTCTACGGTGCCCAACACAACCATGACTGTGTTCGTTTTAATATTTCGTTATTTACACGAACATTTTTGTATCACATACTTTTTGTTTCAATCACACATAAAGCACACATTTTTGAGTGTTGCTTTATTTGAAGTTCATGTTCTGCTACGTGTAGTGAAAAAAAACACAGAACATGTACAATAAACAGGTTCGAGTTCAGTTATATTTTAAGTCGTGTTGTGGCTCGTGTAGTAAGAAAAAACACAACATGAACAATAAACAGGTTCGAGTTCAGTTATATTTTAAGTCGTGTTTAAAATATAACTGAACTCGAACCTGTTTATTGTACATGTTGTGTTTTTTCTTACTACACGAGCCACAACACGACTTAAAATATAACTGAACTCGAACCTGTTTATTGTACATGTTCTGTGTTTTTTTTTCACTACACGTAGCAGAACATGAACTTCAAATAAAGCAACACTCAAAAATGTGTGCTTCCTGTGTGTTTGAAACAAAAAGTATGTGATACAAAAATGTTCGTGTAAATAACGAAATATTAAAACGAACACAGTCATGGTTGTGTTGGGCACCGTAGAAAATTTAGAAACGCACATAATTGATATGAAAATAAAGATATGTGTTGGCTGCTTTTGAACAGAACATTGTGTGTTTCATGTGTGTATTTTCTGAACCTTGAGATTTATATATCCCTCGACTCCTACTTATGTTGTTTCCAATTTTAAATGGTCACATTTTAATATAAAACGCACTTGTTTGATTGAGTGATTGAAATGATTAAATACAATTTTCTTTATACCCTCAACACCTCTGTGCAGAGGGATTATATATCAGTTTATAACTCCACAAAAAGAAAATTCCTGACCCCATAATATATAAAATCTTGAGCCATACAATATGTCGAATCGATAAACGATGTACGTCTGTCCGTCCTTCTGTCTGTCTGTTTACCTTGAAATCATGCTCATTCACAAAATATACAATTTGTTTATCATTATTTCGGGCAGGTTTTTATTTAAAATGTAGTAAATCGGGCAACATTGTGCCAAAATATGACCAAAATATGGAGACACCTCGAAAAAATTCTAAAAATTCAGTGTGTTGGTTATGATAATTTAGTATTAAGTTTATCAAATTGTTTACTTTTTCAAATATTTTGTTTACATTTGTTCTAAAGAGTGCAATAAGTCCTGGGGTCTAATCCCCGCATTCGATATCGGCTAAAATCAATTGAAATTCCACATCTTGGTTTATTGTTTAAAGAAGACGAACAAAAGGTAACTTTTATTATTAACCAGGGGTCACAATTTGTTAACTGTGACAGAGTAAAATTATTTTTAGTATTTTATTTTGGAAAAAAAAAATAATTTCGATCGAGAAATTTCGATAACGAATGCGACGATTAGACCCCAGATATTAATGTAAACGTAAATCCTACATGGAGTTAACACTATTAATTGTTACTAGCAGAAGTTAACACTATTAATTGTTACTAGCAGACTCCAGCGCTCAAAATTCGAGTGCAATTTTATTTTTCAACTTAGCCAATTCACAAACCAACACTTTTTTGGTTTATTATTATTGTGAATAAAGATAACGAACTCATTAACAAACACATTAACATATTTAATAAACACACACATAGCATATGTATAATTTTATGTATGTGTTAGTAGCAACTTTAAATGCAATTTACTGAAAATAAAGGACATGATTTAAAAATCTGGAAATCTGGAAAACAGCTAAAAAGAAATACCTTTCAAATAATATACGTTTGGTCAAAATCGGGATAACACGGTAGAACAAAACATCGGTCACAAAGAACCGCCTAGCCTATTAATATAATAGATACCCCATACCACCATGTGATTAGGGTTTAATGACTTGGTACCGATGTTTGTAAATACCAAATATATTTGGACCCATCTTTCATCATACCGGTTGACTAGGAATCACTTTCTGAGCCGCTTAGGTGATATCCGTGCGTCCGCTTGTCCATCTACATGTCGCAAATAAGAATATATTTTAATGAAATTTGGTATATAAGCTTCTTTCAGCCATAGGACGAACGCTATCGAAATTGGTGAAAATCGGTGCATGTTCAGACCTAGTCCCCATACAAATGACCCCCATGAGATCGACATATATTGCCATAAGATCCAAATTATCATAGATCTCATTAAAATTGGGTTTGCGTGTGCTTATTACATTAATTAATCAGTAGTGCACAAATACACCCTATAAGAAAATTCTTAGTCAAAGTGATTTTACCCAATATGGCCAGGATCGGTCCACTTTACGACCTAGTTCCCATATAAATATACCATCCGATAAGAACTTATCCAAATCTGCTGGCAAAAATAATTAATGAAAATTACACTCAGATTTGGTTTATGCTTATTTTTTATACCCAATTAGTTGGACCTAAGACCAATTCTTTCAACACATGGTATAAGGTATCGCATAATCAGTTTAGACCAACCATAATTTTGTTACTTACTCTGTCGACACAAAATGTTTGTGATTCGTGAGTATTCATGATTAATAACTTTTGTTTGTAACTCACCGAAATAATAATTATGGTCTTCACTGACTAACTGACTGACTCTGTTAGACTACGAGATGGAGGGAGCTAGCATTAATTTTTATCCCCCAAAACATCTTTCATTTTCTTTTGTTTGTTTTATTTTTTCTTCTTTAGCTATATAATAAACTTCATATGGTATGTGATTACAATATGGGGAGTAGGTCCAAAGATGTTCCAATCAAGACCATATTTAGTAAGGTCACTTATGTGTTTTAAAAACATACTGAAACCAAATCTGAGTAAAATATGTGATACTAGTAACTCATTAGATAGATGTAAAAGATTATCGGAAGGCTTCTTTATATGGGGACTATGGCAAAAATCAGTCATATACTCTTAATATTTTCAGTGATCAATTACGGATATATTATATACACACAAACCTAATTTGATCCCCATATATAAGTATCTAGATCCTAGTGCAATATTAGTAAATATCATAGAGATACCCATATGGGGACTAGATCTGAACATGCATGGATTTTCACCAACTTCAATACCATTAATCTCATGGCGAACAAAAGCGTATATAAATATCTTCATTTTTGTGACACGTAGCTTGATTACAAGGCTTGCAATACAACTCAGACAGACAGACGGAAGTTGGACGGACCTCGCTTAATGGACTCATAAACTAATTACGAGTGAATCGGTATAATAAAAGATGGGTCAAGGTCAGATATTTTTGGTAGTTACAAACATCAGCAAAAATTTATTATTCTCTGACCACAATAGGGTCAGAAATTAAAGTTTTTAATAAAACTCTTTATTTCCTTATGCATATGAGTTTTGAAACTCTCCGTGACTGTGCGTGACTTTGCGTGACTATTTTAAAATTAATCTTTGGCCATAACAAGTTTATGACCAAAGTTTCAGTTCGATTGGATGAGGCGAAATGGGGTTTAAATCACTCCGGGACTGTGCGTGACTGCGTGTGACTATATCAAATTTAATCAATTTTCACGACAAGTCTATTGACCAAGTTTCAGATCGATCAGATAAGGGGAAATGGATTTTAAATCATTCCGTGACTGTGCGTGACTATGCGTGACTATGTCGAAGTTGATCTTTCTTTACAGCTAGTATATCGACCAAGTTTCAGATCGATCGGATGAGAGGAAATGACATTTGGATCACTCCGTGACTGTGCATGACCATGCGTGACTGCGCGTGATTAAGTCAAAGTTAATCTATTTTTCACAGCAAATGTATCTACCAAGTTTGAGATCGATCGGATGAGGGGAAATGACTTTTAGATCACTCCGTGACCATGCGTGACTGTGCGTGACTAAGTCAAAGTTAATCTATTTCACAGCAAGTGTATGGACCAAGTTTCAGATGGATTGTATGAGGGGAAATGACATTTAGGTCACTCCGTGACTGTGCGTGACTGCTCCAAAATTAATCTTTTTTCACAACAAAACTATGGGGCAAGTTTCAGATAAGGGGGAATGGGGTTGCCCCACGACAGACAGAGAGATTGAGTTAAAAGAAAGAGTTTAAAAATAGTCGCATTTTCTTTTCGGTTTTTGTTGTTTAGTATAATTAATAAAATCAATTGTGAATTTCTAATATAGAATTAGTAATTTTAGAAATATAATTGGAACATATTTCGTGCATGACCAATTCGATAAATAATAAATAAATGACAAACTAAATTTAAAGATTTATAATTATTACTAATAGAAAACGAAATTAAAAGAAATATTTTGTTGAGTTTTTTCTTTATTTATAGTAGTAGTAGTAGTAGTAGTAGTAGTAGTAGTAGTAGTAGTAGTAGTAGTAGTAGTAGTAGTAGTAGTATCTTAAAATAAATACATTTTAAAACAAGTAAGAAAATTATAGTCGGTCTAGACCGACTATACGATACCCTATACCATGCGTTTAGAAACCCTATCTCTTAGGCCCAACTAACTGGACATAGAAAATAAGCAAAAACCAAATTTGAGTGGGATTTTTACTAATTTTTTTGGCTGCAGATATGAAAAAGTTCATATCGGATGCTATCTCTATATAGGGACTAGGTCCAAAAATGGACCGATCCCGATCATGTTTGGTAAGGTCTCTTGTATTTTGCAAAAATATATACAAACAAAATTTGAGAAGAATCAGTGCAACATTTTTGTTTTTTAATAGATTAAAGTGAAGATCGGGAAGCAGCTCTATATGGACTACTCATTAAAGGATGTAATGAACGCATACAAACCCAATTTGAGTAAGATCTATATGACAATTTGGATCTTATGGCAATTTATGTCGATTTCATAGGGGTAATTTGTATGGGGGCTAGGTCTGAACATAGACGGATTCTCACCAATTTCAATAGCGTTCATCCCACGGCCGAGAACAGCTTATATACCAAATTTCATCAAAATATATTAATATTTGCGACCTGCAGTTTGATTACAAGGTTTACATGGACACACAGACGGACGGACGGACGGACGGACGGACATTGTTAAATCAACTCAGAAAGTGATTCTGATTCGATCGGTATAATTAAAGATGGGTGTAGGTCAAATATTTTTGGTTGTTACAAACAGCAGCACAAAGTCATTATACCCAAACCACATAGTGGTATAGGGTATAATTACAAGAATATTATAGCATATCAGAAGAGAGTAAATTTTTCGATAATGTGATATGAAACGTCTTTCTACGAAGCAAGGATTTTTAAACCTTAAATTAACAAGAATTTAAATTAACCAAAATTATTTTATGTGGATTTTAGTTTAATTCTTGTACCATGAAGTGTCTGTATTGTAACGTTATCTATAAGTATTGAGTCAGGTTTTCCCAATCTGTTTTATATCTATTACAGAATATGTAATACAGAATTCAGAGAATATTTTAGAATATTGCTAAATCTACCTCAAACTTCACAAGATTTCCGCTAAGCGCCAATGTTAGTCAAAGATACATTGATGCTGATACTGATGCTCTACGTGAATTCTCGTTATCTATAATATTAATAGGCTAGATGATTTCTTGTTACCAATGTTTTGTTCTACCGTTTTATCCTGATTTTGACTAAACGTATATTATTTGAAAGGAATTTCTTTTTAGCTGTTCACCAGATTTACAGATTTTTAAATTTTGTCCTTTATTTTGAGTAAATTTCTTTTAAAGTTGCTACTAACACATACATAAAATTATACATATGCTATGTGTGTGTTTATTAAATTTGTTATTGTGTTTGTTAATGAGTTTGTTATCTTTATTCAGAATAATAATAACCAAAAAAGTGTTGGTTTGTGAATTGGCTAAGTTGAAAAATAAAATTGCCTAGGAACTGCACTCGAATTTCGATTGCTGGAATCTGCTAGTTATTATTAATAACCTTAATAAAAACTCGGTTATAAAATAAGGTTACTTTTGAAAAATTTTTAAACTAGCTCAGCTTACCTTTTTTCCGTTTATAACATACACACGACTGTATCCATAGATCTAGATAATTCTGTTTGAGGTTCTAAAATCAATTATAAGGATTATGTTTATTACATATTACAAAAACACTACAATTATGAATACATAATTATAATTATAGAAATTACATTTAAGCTTATTGTATGAACCTATTAAAAGTACTTCAGAGTTTGTTAATGGGTACGATTACATGGATACACAGACTATGCTATACCTATAGACACACGTATGTACACACATATTCTTTCTCAATTCAGTGTAACATGGCCACAAACAAGTGTGCATGGTTTTATTTATGTGTTTGTTTGTATGTTAACGAGACTTCCCAACTCACTATGGGGATTCTAAAGACATATATGTATTTACAAGTATGTTTACATACATATATGTATGTATCACTTCAGCAGTGAAGTCTTTTTATGAGCACTCTTCTTTTAATCAGTTATGAAGAGAGTCAACATGTTGATGTTCGTTATTATACCCGATATAGGTCCGTCGGTCCGTCTGTCCGTCTGTGTGTCCATGTAAACCTTGTAATCAAACTACAGGTTGCAAATATGAATATATTTTAATAACCTTTTATCGGTCATAGTATGAACGCTATTGAAATTGGTAAAATTCGGTCCATGTTCAGACCTAGACCCCATACAAATGACCGCTATGATATCGACTTAAATTGCCATAAGATCAAAATTATCATATAGATCTCGGACAAATTAGGTTTGTGTTTGTTTATTACATATATTTATCATTTGTCCAAAAATAAACCCCATATGGCAATTCTTTGTCATAGCCCCCATAAAAAGCTGCTTCCCGATTTTAACTTAAATCTATTGAAAAACAAAATTATTGCACAGATTTTTCTCAAATTTAGTTTGTATATATTTTTTTAAAACATAAGTGACTTTACAAAATATGGTCACGATCGTTCCATTTTTCGACCTAGTCCCCATATAAATATAGCATCCGATATGAACTTTTTCACATATTCAAACGAAAAAAAAATTAATAAAAATCCCACTCAAATTTGGTTTATGTTTATTTTCTATATCCAATTAGTTGGGCCTAAGAGATAGGGTCTCTAAACGCATGTATCGTATAGTCGGTCTAGACCGACTATAATGTTCTTACTTGTTTTTATTTACTTTCATGTGTGTTTTTTGTTATCAATAGATGGTGATAAAAAAGGCCAAGGTTGACGCAATAGTGTAAGGTCAATAGTTTTGAAATTACTAAAATAGTAAAATAAAAAACTTATCATTAAAAAACTTCCGCCTTTGCAGGTACAAAAAAAGCGTTGTTGGTTACAAGGAAGTGGTTAATTTAATCAGGAATGGGTGGGCAAATGGCAGAGGTTACACATTTGTATATAAAAATTGTTAACAAAATGGAAATTATTAAAGAAGATGGTTTTAATGAAAGCGAAGAATGTTTTGTGACAAAACAATTAACAACTAATTATCTAGCGGCACGGAAACTTTTCTAGAAATAATTTTTTAAGAACAGACTTAAACTTTAGTTTAATTTTATATATTGTTATTGAATTTCTATAGCGGCCATATTTTTATATGCTATGACATTCTATGTTATACTGATGTTTGTAACAATAGTCTCAGAATCACTTTTAGAGTATATTTCAAAGATTTGTTTCGCGCTGATTTATAACTGTAAGCCCCAGACTCCAAAGAATAATCAAAGTAGATGGCGAAGTTGATTTTATTGGCTAACAAGGTTATTTTCACACGCGATAATTAGTTGTGGAGCAACAAAAAATTTTAATATTAAAGTATGGCCAACTTAAAAACTGGCTACACAAAACTAGTTATAACTTTTAGTAAACTAACACATTTTAAATAAATTATGTAATAAATAAAAGACAATTTATTCAGCTTTAAAGAAAATTAAAACTAAAACTTAATTTTCGATATTACTAATAAATGCCCAGTCATGTTTGTTTATAGTTCCCATTAATTTTTTCACCTCTTTCCGTCCCACCTCTGCAGAATACTTGTTTCATTTACTTAACATGAAATATTCAATTTTTGCTTCTTCTTTACTGTTCTTTAATTTATTTTTTACATTTGCCCAATATCTTTCGATTGGTCGAAATTGTAGCAATTAGGACTATTAATATACATTTACCGTTTTGCCGTTATACCACTTCATTGCTAAATTTGAATAATGACATAATGCCAAATTATGCCAAAATTTTACTTTGTCCTTATTCTGTTTGTGAGTGGTAACATTCTTTTTTGGAGACATTTCTTTGTATATAATTCTGCTATCATTGTTGATGATTTTACAAATACAGAACTCTTCAAGCCACAACTGCATAAAGCTTGGCTAATCATAAATTTTTTCCCTATTTATCCATTTTCGTATATTTAGGAGCGTCATTTCCACGTTTAGTTGCAATATAATATTTGTGTCCAGGCAAGTGCTTAAAATCAGATTTTACAAAGGTTTCATAATCCATCAGTATACAATCTTGAAACTTCGCCAAAACGTTGGTGTACAATAAATGGGCTCGTGTTTTAGCAACAAACTCCTCTTTTCCTATACGGTTTGGGTGTTTAATCACTCGGTAGGACTTTAAGCAAAATTTCTGTTCAGAAAATCACAAAATAAAATTAACATATTGAATTGTTAGGTTGATTATGATTGTTTAGGTCGAAGATTCCTCACATAGACCACGATACCGCCAATCTTACTTTTTATACCCTCCGCACCTCAGTGGCAGAGGGTATATATAGGTTTGTCATTCCGTTTGTAACGCATCGAAATAAATTCCTGAGGCCCCAAAAAATATATTTTCTTATTCCTTATAACAAGGAAAGTTGATTTACCGATGACCGTCTGTCCGTCTGTCTGTGGTAATCACGATCACGCCGTCAATATCTAAGCTAGACCGTTCTTTTTTGTATACAATCGTTTATTGGCATCCCAAAGGAGTTACTATTTAAAATCGTCAAAATCGGTCAAAGGGTTCACGAACTATGAATAAAACTTTGAAAAAACTCTTGAAAAAATAAAATTTTTCAGTGTGTTTGTTGTTTTTCTTAAGATATGTTTTATATGTTGTAATTCTTCGTATTGTTGAAGTCATTACAGTTGTGTGTATATTAATACTGCAAGTGTCACATTGGCCTAAGCAAGTTTTACCACATATTTTTTTTATCATTAAAATTAAATATTAAAAATTAAAAATTAATAAAAATGAAAAGTGAAAAATGAAAAATGAAAAATGAAAAATGGAAAATGAAAAATGAAAAATGGAAAATGAAACACTAAAGTTGAAAAATGGAAAATGAAAAACGAAAAATGAAAAATTAAAAATGGAAAATGGAAATTGAAAAATGAAAAATGAAAAATTGAAAATCGGAAATGAAAAATGTAAAATGGAAAATGAAAAGTGGAAAATGAAAATGGATAATGAAAAATTAAAAATGGAAAATAAAAAATGAAAAATTAAAAATGGATAATGAGAAATGTAAAATGGAACATGAAAAATGAAAAATGAAAAATGAAAATTGAAATATGGAAAATGAAAAATGAAAAATGGAAAATGGAAAATGGAAAATGAAAAATGCAAAATGGAAAATGAAAATTAAAAAGGAAAATGGATAATGGAATATGGAAAATGAAAAATTAAAAATGAAAAATGAAAAATGATAAATGAAAAATGAAAAATGAAAAATGAAAAATGGAAAATGAAAAATTAGAAATGGAAAATGGAAAATGAAAAATTTTGAATTAAAAATGGCAAATGGAAAATGAAAAATTAATAAATTAAAAATGAAAAATCGAAAGTGCAATATGGAAAATGAAAAATGAAAAATGGAAAATGAAAAATTAAAAATTAAAATTGAAAAATGGAAAATGAAAAATAGAAAATGAAAAATGGAAAACGAAAAATTAGAAATGGAAAATGGAAAACTAAAAATGAAAAATGATAAATGGAAAATGAAAAATGATAAATGGAAAATGAAAAATGAAAAATGGAAAGTGAAAAATTAAAAACGAAAAATGAAAAATGAAAGATGAAAAATTAAAAATGGAAAATGGAAAACTAAAAATGAAAAATGATAGATAGAAAATGAAAAATGAAAAATGGAAAATGGAAAGTGAAAAATGGAAAATGAAAAATGAAAAATGAAAAATGAAAAATGAAAAATGAAAAATGAAAAATGAAAAATGAAAAATGAAAAATGAAAAATGAAAAATGAAAAATGAAAAATGAAAAATGAAAAATGAAAAATGGAAAATGAAAAATTAAAAATGAAAAATGAAAGATGAAAAATGGAAAATGAAAAATTAAAAATGGAAAATGGAAAATGAAAAATTTTAAATTAAATATGGAAAATGAAAAATTAATAAATTAAAAATGAAAAATGAAAAATCGAAAGTGGAATATGGAAAATGAAAAATGAAAAATGAAAAATGAAAAAGGAAAAATGAAAAATGGAAAATGGAAAATGAAAAATGGAATATGAAAAATTAAAAATTAAAAATTAAAAATTGAAAATTGAAAATGAAAAATGAAAAATCGAAAATGGAAAATGAAAAGTGGAAAATGAAAAATGGAAAATGAGAAATTAAAAATTAAAAACTAAAAATGAAAAACGAAAGATAAAAATTGAAAAGTGAAAAATAGAAAATGATAAATTAAAAATGAAAATGAACAAGTAAGAAAATTATAGTCGGTCTAGACCGACTATACGATACCCTATACCATGCGTTTAGAAACCCTATCTCTTAGGCCCAACTAACTGGACATTGAAAATAAGCAAAAACCAAATTTGAGTGGGATTTTTATTAATTTTTTTGGCTGCAGATATGAAAAAGTTCATATCGGATGCTATATCTATAAATGGACTGGGTCCAAAAATGGACCGATCCTGATCATGTTTGGTAAAGTCTCTTGTATTTTGCAAAAATATGTACAAACAAAATTTGAGAAGAATCAGTGCAATATTTTTGTTTTTTAATAGATTTAAGTGAAGATCGGGAAGCAGCTCTATATGGGGTCAAAGGGATCATTTTTGAACTACTCATTAGTGGATGTAATGAACGCATACAAACCCAATTTGAGTAAGATCTATATGACAATTTGACAATTTCATATGGGTAATTTGTATGGGGGCTAGGTCTGAACATGGACCGATTCTCACCAATTTCAATAGCGTTCATCCCATGGCCGATAAAAGCTTATATACCAAATTTCATCAAAATATATTCATATTTGCGACCTGCACTTTGATTACAATCTTTACATGGACACACAGACGGACGGACGGACGGACGGACGGACGGACATTGTTAAATCAACTCAGAAAGTGATTCTGATTCGATCGGTATAATTAAAGATGGGTCTAGGTCAAATATTTTTGGTTGTTACAAACAGCAGCACAAAGTCATTATACCCAAACCACATAGTGGTATAGGGTATAAAAAGGTGGAGGGTATCAAAGATTCGGGCCAGCCGAATTTAACACTCTTACTTGTTTTTAGTGTCGTTGACTAAACACAGACGTTTGCATAGAGATGATTTTTATCACCGCAACTTCATAAAATTCTTCAACTCCATTTTATCTAGAAGAAAGCGGGGCAAAATGAGGTCGTAACGAGGCCTGTTGATGGTGCAGTTGGTTTCCCTTATCAATTTGCCTCTGAGATTTTAAGACAATATTGTAGGTTACTGTGATACTGATGCGGTGGATTTACACTTAAAAAAATTAAGTTTCCACCTTCAATACCATTTTGGCAGAGTATGACTTAAATTTCGTATGTATACTCACAATAATAAAATTTTGATACCCATATTGCATGTACTTTAAAATTCATATAAACCACCATACAAAACTCTTTAAAACCTAAGGGGTTTTATTCTATTAAATGGACCTTGCAAATAAATTTAATACTATATAAGATTTTTTGGGTCTCTGATATTAATTTTTTATACATTCCATATCACCGTGCAGAGGGTATAATCAATTTGTTATTCCGTTTGTAACGCATGGAAATAAACTCCGGAGACCTCAGAACCATATATTTTCTCGATCGTTATAATAAGGGAATTTGATTTACCGATGACTAACTGTCCGTCTGTCCGTCTGTCTGTGGAATTTACGATCACACCCTCAATAATTAAGCCAGACCCTTTATTTTTGCACAACATCGTTGATTAACATCCCGAAGGAGTTACTATTTAAAATTATCAAAATCGATCCAAGTGGTCAAAAATTATGAAAGAATTTGTGAAAAAAACTCTTGAAAAAGTAAAAATTTTCAATGTGTTTCTTGGTTTTTTTTATATATGTTGTAATTCTTCTTATTGTTGTAGTCATTGTGGCACTTGCTCCAAGGGGTATGTATAAAGTTATACTGAGTTATACTTTCTGAGCCGATGTAGCGATGTCCGTCCGTCTGCCCGTCTGTCTGCCTGTGTGTCCATTAGAGTGGTCCTACGTTATATGAACATTCTTCAAATTGCAATTTTGGGAGTAGGCGGGGTCCAGTTTGTACCTTTCAATATAAAACTAATAAATGTGAACTTTGGGGACAATCGGGTAAAGAAAAGTCGCGCCCGAAATCGATTGAAAATTTCAAGTATGTTTATATGGGGAAAATACACTTTTTTGAGATTTTACGAAAATTTCGTTCTATAGTTTAATTTTTCCGACAAATTGTTATATAATTCAGGATCAGTATTAAATTATCTTTTAAAAAAACCTATAAAACTTCAAAATCGAATAAAAATTTGCCAAGAAATAGCAAATACCCCAGACCACTTTTGTGCCAAGAAAAACGAGGTCATGAAATTTGATACCATTTTTTCAACTTTGAGAAATTGATTTAAAGCCATAATTTTTTTTGTCTCTATACTTATAAGTAATCAGATATGCAATATTGTTTTATTACCACGTTGTTAACCTATTGCGCATTGAGACCGAAAATGGAAATTTTTTTGATAAAATTTTGGAAACTCCTTTTTCAAGTTTTAAAAAATTTTCTTAAACAGTTCCTATTGCCCCAGCAAAAACACACATTTCCAAATAAAGTGTCTAGTAATAATGATATAGTGATTATTATTTATCTGAGAATAATGCATTACGCAACTACTATTGGTAAGCCATTATTTTTTGTTTGAAAGTAATGCAAAAGGTAAGGTATTATCATTAAAAAGTAATGCATAAAGTAAGGATATGTCATAACCTTATTTTTGCTGATTTTTACATACTGTTCGAACCCTTGAAGTGAGTGTCATTAAAAATGTCATAAAATCCAAAGCTGGCTTTTGCAAATAATGGGTTAACGTTCTCAGATTTATCCGAAATTTTAGGAACGGAAGATATACATGGTTACATATATGGTTACAATATTTTAAGTACCGCTTTAAAAAATTTAGGATTATTTGTTTCATTCGCTTGGGGTCATATGTGACCCCACTTCCAAAAGGGTTAATGGGGTCATATTATTTTTTTCCGAAACCCTAGGTCATTAAGATAAAATATAGCATTTAAAAGTAGAGAACTGATTAATTTTTGATATAAAGTATTTTGAAAGAGTACATTTACAGAATATTTTACAAAAATCCCATTTTCTCGAAATCCGCAAAATTAAAATCCTTGTTAAAAAAATTTTGGCCTAGGGATTTACTTAAAAATTCACACAGTTACTCTGTAACATGCATTTACCAAAACCTTAGAGAGTCAGATCCATTTTTTAAAATTTTGTTTAAGAAAATTTATTAAAACTTGAAAGAGGAGTTTTCAAAATTTTATCAAAAAAATTTTCCATTTTCGGTCTCAATGCGCAATAGGTTAACACCGTGATAATAAAATACTATTTCATATCTGATTACTTATAAGTATAGAGACAAAAAAAATTATGGGTTTAATCAATTTATCAAAGTTGAAAAAAATGCTAGCAAATTGCATGACCTAGTTTTTTTTTTTGGCACAAAAGTGGTCTGGAGCATTTGCTACTTCTTGGCGAATTTTTATTCGATTTTGAATTTTTATAGCTTTTTGAAAAGATAATTTAACCATAAATTTAATTTGTCAGAAAAATTAAACCATAGAACGAAATTTTCTTATAATCTCAAAAAGTCATATTTTTCCCATATAAACACATTTGAAATTTTCAATCGATTTCCGGCGCGACTTTTCCCCAAACTTCATTTAATTAGTTTTATATTGAAAGGTAACAAACTCGACCCCGCCTATACCCAAAATCGCATTTTCATTTTAAAGGACCACTCTAGTGACCATGTAAACCTTATAATCAAACTTCAGTATAGAATGAACGCCATTGCAGTTGGTGAAAATCGTTTCGTGGTCAGACCTAGTCCCCATACATATAACCCCTCTATGATCGACATAAATTGCCATAATATTCAAATTATCATAGAGATCTCGGTCAAAGTTCGTTTGTGTATGTTAATCACATCATTTTATCAGAAGTCCAAAAATAAAACCCATATTGTAATTCTTGGTCATAGGCCCTATATAGAGCCGCTTCCCGATTTTCACTTAAATCTATCAAACAACAAAAATATTGCACAGTTTTTTCTCGAATTTGGTTTGTAGACGTTTTTGCAAAAATATAAGAACCTTACCAAATACAGTCAGGATCGGTCCATTTGTTGACCTAGTCCACATATAAATATAGCATCCGATATGAACTTTTTCATATCTGAAGGCAAAAAAAAATAAAAATTCCACTCAAATTTGGTTTATCTTTATTTTCTATATCTAATTAGTTGGACCTAAGAGATAGGATCTCTAAGCGCATTCAGGGAAAATGTGTTTTACTATAACGGTGGGCCTAATTGAACATGGAAGAAGCTGTTTAGAGCATTGGATAATCGAAATATATTTCTAATTTTTAAATTCTTTAAAATTTCGGTCATGGGTTTTGGGTGCATATCCAGTTTGGGAATAGGAGTAATCTGTTTTCTTGAGATCACCATGGATGCGAAACAATACTTAGATATTTTGAAGTGTCATGGACAAATTTTGTGTTTTATGCTGATAGAAAGCCGCATTTAAAATTTTATCAGGTTAATGACTCCAAACTTAAGACCCGTGTGATACGGTCATGGCTTCTCTACAACTCTAGCAAAGTGCTGGGTCAACAACCTGCCCAGAGTCTTGACCTAAACCCAATCAAAAACTTGAAAGGCCAAGGTGCATCCTTAAAACAACTGATCTGGAAATAATAATTTTAGAGAACCGGAATAAAATTCACTGGTGTACTTGAAAAAAAATAGATAATTCCATTAAAAGACAACTACAAACAGTGATTGATGACAAAGATACCCATACGAAGTACTAATTATTTTAGATTATTTTTTCTATTTAATTTCTGAAGTCTCTTTTTTTTATTCTAGCTTATTCTTACTTACTTGTAAAGTCAAAAGTCACCATGACGTGTAAAAATTTAATAACTTTTTCGTTTATAAACGATGGAAAGATTCACAACTGAACAAAGAACCAGAATATTATTATTTAAATCCGCGATCAATTATTTTAAGGCAAAAAGCATATCGTCGCCATTTTAACGTCGGAATTGACCCCTCTGAAGCAATGATACATTGCTTAGTTGATTGTTTGTCACCACCAACATGGCACCGTAAGAGATTTGCCTCGAACCGGTAGACCACGTTTAATTCGCACTGCGGAAAATATTGAACGTGTAGAGCAAAGTATTAACGAAACGCCAGAAATATCTACTAGAAGGCGTTCTGCTCAGCTAGGAATGTCTACAAGCATTTTAAAAAAAGATTTACCGTTATTCCCCTAAAAGGTGCAATTGGTGCAAGAATTAAAACTCATAGATTATCGGCAACGTCTAAATTTTGCAGCTAAATTTCAACAGTTGGCCGGAAGTGAAATCAACTTTATTGAAAATCTCATTTTTATTTTGATGGCTTTATTATAAGCAGAACTGTATGTTCTGGGGTTCTAAAAATCCAATAGCCATTCATCAACGCCAAATGTACCCCATTAGGTGTACAGTATGGTGTGGCATTACATCTGAAAATATCACTGGGACTAACTTCTTCGAAAATAAAGATGGAAATGCTGTTACCGAAAATGTAGGGCGGTATCGGTTTATGATAGAACATTTTTACGTCCTGCTAATGAAAATAGACCTAAGATGTGGTTTCAGCAGGATGGAGCCACTGCCCACAATACCCAAGACAAAATGGGACTTTAAGAAATTCGCAAACTAATTTGCACCCGACTATTTTCTTTGGGGTTATTTGAAGGAGCGAGTAAATGTGAACAAGATACTCCTTAAACTCAAGGCCAACATTGTTGTAGAAATTCAACGCTACAGCCACAAATTTTAAAAAATGTTACTGAAAATGCTCTAAAAAAAAATTTCCATTTTGTATATATGTGGATATTTGACTTCAATTTATCTATATTGTAAGTGACATTTCCCGACCTCAGCGGGAAGAGTTTTAAACATACTGGAATATAGCCTATCATTGCGGAGCTGAAAACAAAGGTCATTTAAGTGACATTATTTTCCATACTTAGTGTAAAAAAGATTTCCATTTTGTATATATGTGGATATTTGACTTCAATTTATCTATATTGTAAGTGACATTTTCCGACCTCAGCGGGAAGAGTTTTAAACATACTGGAATATAGCCTATCATTGCGGAGCTGAAAACAAAGGTCATTTAAGTGACATTATTTTCCATACTTAGTGTAAAAAAGATTTCCATTTTGTATATATGTGGATATTTGACTTCAATTTATCTATATTGTAAGTGACATTTCCCGACCTCAGCGGGAAGAGTTTTAAACATACTGGAATATAGCCTATCATTGCGGAGCTGAAAACAAAGGTCATTTAAGTGACATTATTTTCCATACTTAGTGTAAAAAAGATTTCCATTTTGTATATATGTGGATATTTGACTTCAATTTATCTATATTGAAAGTGACATTTCCCGACCTCAGCGGGAAGAGTTTTAAACATACTGGAATATAGACTTCTATAGACTTCAAATGAGGAATGAGTTCACTAATCTCAGTAGAAAACTTTCCATTGTAACATCTAAAATACATTGTAACACAAAAAACTTTCCGACGATGCACCAATATGTCAATAGAGTTGGTTACAATACTGTCATTCATGAGCACCAACGTCCTCCTTTGCATACAGTCCAGGACATTGCATATATGGGAGTTGTATTTAATTTTTAGTTGGATATAGGTTAGGTTAGGTTGAAAGTGGCTGCTAAACCAAAGGAAAAGCACACTTAGACTCTGGGGTCCATTGTGATACCACGGGACGAATAGGTGTTCCCCTCAGTCCCCAACGTAGAACCAGTTTGAGCTCCTGATGAAGCCCCTGATATGTGAAATGTCCACATTTGAGAGATCAGAGAGATCGTGAAGAAACGGCGATCCCAATGTTCGAAGTCTCGTTCTGGGGAGCGCCGGGCAATAGCAAAGGAAGTGTTCTATGCTCCCCACCTCCTCCACATCCATGCAGCTACGACAGAAGTCATTTGACGAGACCCTGAGGCGTTCAGCGTTTCTCCCTATGAGGCAGTGCCCTGTGATAACAGCAACTACTGTTGAAATCTCCCCACGGGGGAGTGATAGTAGCGCGCTAGTGCGCTTATGATTTAGAGCCGGCCAGATCTGTCTCGTGATCCTGCACGTTGATCCATTAGCCCATCCTTTGTCGGTTATGCCGGCGGTGTGAAGCATAAGTTCCAGCTTGCAAGATTCCAGGGGTATACCAACACATTCCAAGTCCGCTGGAACCCGTAAAGTAGTGCCCTGTCTTGCCAACTCATCAGCTTTACAGTTTCCCGGTATATTCCTGTGCCCTGGGACACATATGAGTCTGATGTCGAACTGCTTGGCCATCTCATTTAAAGACGTGCGACAGCTAAGGGTGGTTCTTGTTTTCAGGAACATTGATTCCAAGGATTTTACCGCGGCCTGAATATCAGAGTAGATGTTGACTGCGGTTGTAGGCAGAATATTCCGACCCAACCAGTCAGCAATTTCCTTTATTGCCAGTACCTCTGCCTGATAAACACTGCAGTGGTCTGGCAACCTGCGAGTCAGATTTAGTTGGATATAGGTGATGTAAATAATGAGGAGATCAGAAGGGCGATTTAGGAAATCTAGGCACTTTAGAGCTTCTTTCGACTATTGAAAAACGTGTTTATTCCAAAGGACATCACACCGAATTTTCATACCCAGAACATCAAGAGCATCTGATTCCTCAATATATACACCAATCATGGATATAGACATTAATGACTCCATGGCCCATCTATGAGTCACTAAACAACAGAAAACATCACTTGAATTTCAGAAAACATCACTTGAATTTCAGAAAACATAAATAGAATTTCAGAAAACATCAATATAATTTCAGAAAACATCATTCGAGTTTCAGAAAACATCAATAGAATTTCAGAAAACATCAATTGTATTTCAGAAACCATCAATATAATTTCAGAAAACATCATTTGAATTTCAGAAAACATAACTAGAATTTCAGAAAACCTCAATATAATTTCAGAAAACATCATTTGAATTTCAGAAAACATAACTAGAATTTCAGAAAACATCAATATAATTTCAGAAAACATTATTCGAGTTTCAGAAAACATTAATTGAATTTCAGAAAACATCAAGAGAATTTCAGAAAACATCACTTGAATTTCAGAAAACATCAATTGAATTTCAGAAAACATCAATAGAATTTCAGAAAACATCAATTGTATTTCAGAAACCATCAATATAATTTCAGAAAACATCATTTGAATTTCAGAAAACATAAATAGAATTTCAGAAAACATCAATATAATTTCAGAAAACATCATTTGAATTTCAGAAAACATAAATAGAATTTCAGAAAACATCAATATAATTTCAGAAAACATTATTCGAGTTTCAGAAAACATCAATTGAATTTCAGAAAACATCATTTGAATTTCAGAAAACATAAATAGAATTTCAGAAAACATCAATATAATTTCTGAAAACATCAATTGTATTTCAGAAACCATCAATATAATTTCAGAAAACATCAATTGAATTTCAGAAAACATAAATAGAATTTCTGAAAACATCAATTGTATTTCAGAAACCATCAATATAATTTCAGAAAACATCATTTGAATTTCAGAAAACATAAACAGAATTTCAGAAAACATCAATATAATTTCAGAAAACATCATTTGAATTTCAGAAAACATAAATAGAATTTCAGAAAACATCAATATAATTTCAGAAAACATCATTCGAGTTTCAGAAAACATCAATTGAATTTCAGAAAACATGAATAGAATTTCAGAAAACATCATTTGAATTTCAGAAAACATAAATAGAATTTCAGAAAACATCAATATAATTTCAGAAAACATCATTCGAGTTTCAGAAAACATCAATTGAATTTCAGAAAGCATCAATAAAATTTCAGAAAACATCAATATAATTTTAGAAAACATCATTCGAGTTTCAGAAAACATCAATTGAATTTCAGAAAACATCAATAGAATTTCAGAAAACATAAATAGAATTTCAGAAAACATCAATATAATTTCAGAAAACATCAATTGTATTTCAGAAACCATCAATATAATTTCAGAAAACATCAATTGTATTTCAGAAAACATCAATAGAATTTCAGAAAACATAAACTGTATTTCAGAAAACATCAATAAAATTTCAGAAAACATCAATTGAATTTCAGAAAACATCAATATAATTTCAGAAAACATCAATTGTATTTCAGAAAACATCAATTGTATTTCAGAAAACATCATTTGAATTTCAGAAAACATCAATTGTATTTCAGAAACCATCAATATAATTTCAGAAAACATCATTTGAATTTCAGAAAACATAAATAGAATTTCAGAAAACATCAATATAATTTCAGAAAACATCATTCGAGTTTCAGAAAACATCAATTGCATTTCAGAAAACATCAATAGAATTTCAGAAAACATCAATTGTATTTCAGAAAACATCAATTGTATTTCAGAAAACATAATTAGAATTTCAGAAAACATTAATTGTATTTCAGAAAACATCAATAGAATTTCAAAAAGCATCATTTGAATTGCTGAAAACATTAATTGTATTTCAGAAAACATCAATTGAATTTCAGAAAACATCAATTGCATTTCAGAAAACATCAATTGAATTTCAGAAAACAGCATAATCGACTTATTTTTTATGCACTGGAAAATATGATGTTGATGTTTTCTTTAATTATTATATGTTTACACATCTCCCTTGTGATCGGACTCACATGATTTTTTTTTTGTCTCATACAGTCTGTCAAGAAAGTGTTTTGACGTAACACAAATATTGTTGATTTGCCATTTTCATTTATGTAGTTGTTGTAAATAAAAACGTTAGATATTTCATTCATTAATTAAAAGTTAATTTAAAGAAAATCGACCCAAATGCAGAGTTCTATAACTGAATTAACAAACCTTTTTAAAAATAGTGTTTGTGTCTTGTTTAAAGTTTTTTGGCTTTAATGGTCTTAAATTGAATTCAAATATGAAGCATTATTTGATATTCTATCATTTTGACTGATTTCAATGATGAAAATGTTTATTTAATCACATTCGTATGAAATGTGTTTTATTCCTTTTATTTAGTTGTATTCTTCATTCTATAGAGTAAATGATGTTAAAATGTTCTGTTTTATGGTTTGTTTATTTTCTTGATTAATAGCCCTCTACTATTTTTTTTTGGGTACTACGATGGTACTACTGGCAGTAAATAAATGCTGCCACTGGCATAAGCTATCAGTATTAGAAGATGAGAAACAGAAGATGTTATTTGTATTTTATTTTTCTTAAATAACATTTTGTTAGTTAATTTTCATAAAATAAATATTGAAAGATAACATTTTTGTTATTAACAAGATGCTAACGATAAACGGAAACAACATCAGTGACATAATTTCTAAGACTTAAGAGGTGGAGACGTGAGACTATAAAATAAAATCATTACAAAGAGAACTTATTTTACAATATTGTTTAACAAACCAGAAAATACAATAGAGGAAGATAATTTATTATAGTGCCATATTCACATAGGTTAATATTTTAAAATTACAAAAAAAAAAAAAAAAAGAAACTTAGAGAAATTGTCTAAAGAAAATTAGGTTTTAATAAATGATGATATCTCTTTGGATGCTAAGTAATTAAATTTCCATTAAAAAAAATGATGTGGTTTCTAATGCTCAATAATCTAAAGAACAAAACATCTTGTGTCAGTTGTTAAAATATCATTAAATTAGAAAACTTCATAAAATTAATGTTTCTTTCTTTAAAAAAAAATTTTAAAACACGCCCCAATTATTCTTTGAAAACGTTTGCCAAACAAAAACGTTTCGCCTAATGTGTTTTTTTTTTCATTTATCGCTCTGTATAATATGGGATTATCTGTGAAAAAAAAGAATGAAACTCAAGAAAAAAACCAAAATATTATATTTATTTATTTGCGAAAAAGTTCTGACATTTGTGTTCCATTTCCAATCTCAAAAAAAACGTTATATCTAACAAATAAGAAAATTATGGTCGGTGTAGACCAACTATACGGTACCTTTGAGACCCTTTTGGTCCAAGTAGTTGGATATAGAAAATAAGCATAAACCAAATTTTAGTGGCATTGTTATTAATTTTTTTGGCTGCAGATATGAAAAAAGTTCATATGGGGTGCTATATTTATATGGGGACTAGGTCAAAAAATGGACATATGGGGCATATGACTAAGAATTGTAGGGATTATTTTTCAACTACTGATCAATGGATATAATAACCACATACAAACCCAACTTAACAAGAGATTTGGATATTATAGCAATTTATGTCGATTTCATAGGAGTCATTTGTATGGGGTTAGGTCTCAACATGGACCGAATTTTACCAATTTCAATAGCGTTCATCCTATGGCCGATAAAAGCTTATATACCAAATTTGGTCAAAACATATTCATATTTGCGACCTGTAGTTGGATTACAAGGTTTACATGGACACACAGACGGACAGACGGACGGACGGACATCGCTACATCGACTCAGAAGCACTTAACAAAACCAGAACTTAACAGAACTAATTAACAAAAGTGGATATCATTGAAAAAGTTGTTAAAGCTAGTCCAGTGAGAACAAAACGGATTTTTAAAAGTATACCAACTCCGAGCGATGCAAGACAGTTCACAAATGAGGAGGCATTAGCATTATTTCTGGATTTTAAATTAACAAAAGCGCCCCGGTAGGTGAGTAGGTAGCTTGCTCGCCTATCATGCGAGGGTCGTGGGTTCGATTCCCACCAGAGGCTTTGGTCTGTCGCAGCAAAAACCAGCCAAATGGTTTTTGTCACCCGGCTTATCCCTGGACCCAATTAGAATACAAATTTACTTTGTATTGTAATTAATATAAACAAACAAAAAACAAAAATTAACAAAACAGCAATATATTCAGCTCAGATTGCGTGCCATTGAAAAAGGCTCAAATATGTATCCAGCATATCATACATAACCGCTGCTAAAATGGACTGTTTGCCATCAAAGGACACAATCACAACAATTTCGGCAGAGGTACAACTGCAATCTCTACTTGATCACACAGCCAAACGCTTGCTTCAATCAATAAAAGAAAATGTGTTAAAGAAATATGGAAACACAAAGTTAATTCTTTTTTGTAAATGGGGATGTGATAGTTCTTCGGGACAAAAACAATACAAACAAGTAGTATGTGAAAATATTTCGGACTCAGCTATGTTCATGGTATCATTTGTACCATTGCGATTGAAAAATGTTTTGGAAGATTCCGATCCTGCGACTAGTACAACGCAAACAATGGATATTTGGAAAAATGAGACATTATCTTCTACGAAATACTGCAGGCCAATCAAATTTGAATTCAAAAAAGAAACTCGCGATGCCATTAACAAAGAAGTTAATGATATCAAGGCCCAAATTGCAACAGTACAGCCATTACAATTACAGTTAGATGGACAGCAAATTGAAGTAAGCTACCAATTAGTGCTGACAATGATAGATGGAAAAGTAGGTCAGGCTTTGACTAACACGAAGGCTGCATCCTGCTGCATTATATGCCAAGCAACATCAAGCCAATTAAACCAAGTCCCGACAAAATCATTAGATAATACCGAATTAGGATTATCACCACTACATGCAAGAATACGACTTATGGAACACATACTGAAAATCTGTTATGATTTTGATTTCGGGTCTTCAGGATCAATAAGAAACAACGAAAGCAACAAAGAGTTAAGAAGTTCAAAAAAGAAACATGTTCAAGATGAATATCGCAAATTTGGATTGATTATAGATCAGCCAAAACAAGGGTCAGGCAATACAAATGATGGCAATACCGCAAGAAGATTCTTTTCAGATCCAGAAACAGCATCTGAAATAACAGGAGCGGATTTAAACCTTTTCAGATTTGAAATAATCCTAGAAGTACTTGCGTGCAATGAAGAAATTGACTCCAGAAAATTTGGAGAATATGTTAAGGAAACTGCAAAAATATATACAACCAACTACCCATGGAGAAATATGTCTGCAACAGTTCACAAAATCCTTAATCATGGAGAAGATGTCATTAAATATCATTTGGTGCCAATTGGAGATCTATCAGAGGAGGCTCAGGAAAACAGGAATAAGGATTACAGATTTTATTTTTAATTTTTAATTTCTAATTTTTAATTTTTAATTTTTTTAATTTTTTATTTTTAATTTTTAATTTTTAATTTTTAATTTTTAATTTTTAATTTTTAATTTTTAAATTTTAATTTTTAAATTTTAATTTTTAAATTTTAATTTTTAATTTTTAATTTTTAATTTTTAATTTTTAATTTTTAATTTTTAATTTATAATTTTTAATTTTTAATTTTTAATTTTTAATTTTTAATTTTTAATTTTTAATTTTTAATTTTTAATTTTTAATTTTTAATTTTTAATTTTTATTTTTTATTTTTTAATTTTTAATTTTTAATTATTAATTTTTAATTTTTAACTTTTAATTTTTAATTTTTAATTTTTAACTTTTAATTTTTAATTTTTAATTTTTAATTTTTAATTTTTAATTTTTAATTTTTAATTTTTAATTTTTAATTTTTAATTTTTAATTTTTAATTTTTAATTTTTAATTTTTAATTTTTAATTTTTAATTTTTAATTTTTAATTTTTAATTTTTAATTTTTAATTTTTAATTTTTAATTTTTAATTTTTAATTTTTAATTTTTAATTTTTAATTTTTAATTTTTAATTTTTAATTTTTAATTTTTAATTTTTAATTTTTAATTTTTAATTTTTAATTTTTAATTTTTAATTTTTAATTTTTAATTTTTAATTTTTAATTTTTAATTTTTAATTTTTAATTTTTAATTTTTAATTTTTAATTTTTATTTTTTATTTTTTATTTTTTAATTTTTAATTTTTAATTTTTAATTTTTAATTTTTTATTTTTAATTTTTAATTTTTAATTTTTAATTTTTAATTTTTAATTTTTAATTTTTAATTTTTAATTTTTAATTTTTAATTTTTAATTTTTAATTTTTAATTTTTAATTTTTAATTTTTAATTTTTAATTTTTAATTTTTAATTTTTAATTTTTAATTTTTAATTTTTAATTTTTAATTTTTAATTTTTAATTTTTAATTTTTAATTTTTAATTTTTAATTTTTAATTTTTAATTTTTAATTTTTAATTTTTAATTTTTAATTTTTAATTTTTAATTTTTAATTTTTAATTTTTAATTTTTAATTTTTAATTTTTAATTTTTAATTTTTAATTTTTAATTTTTAATTTTTAATTTTTAATTTTTAATTTTTAATTTTTAATTTTTAATTTTTAATTTTTAATTTTTAATTTTTAATTTTTAATTTTTAATTTTTAATTTTTAATTTTTAATTTTTAATTTTTAATTTTTAATTTTTAATTTTTAATTTTTAATTTTTAATTTTTAATTTTTAATTTTTAATTTTTAATTTTTAATTTTTAATTTTTAATTTTTAATTTTTAATTTTTAATTTTTAATTTTTAATTTTTAATTTTTAATTTTTAATTTTTAATTTTTAATTTTTAATTTTTAATTTTTAATTTTTAATTTTTAATTTTTAATTTTTAATTTTTAATTTTTAATTTTTAATTTTTAATTTTTAATTTTTAATTTTTAATTTTTAATTTTTAATTTTTAATTTTTAATTTTTAATTTTTAATTTTTAATTTTTAATTTTTAATTTTTAATTTTTAATTTTTAATTTTTAATTTTTAATTTTTAATTTTTAATTTTTAATTTTTAATTTTTAATTTTTAATTTTTAATTTTTAATTTTTAATTTTTAATTTTTAATTTTTAATTTTTAATTTTTAATTTTTAATTTTTAATTTTTAATTTTTAATTTTTAATTTTTAATTTTTAATTTTTAATTTTTAATTTTTAATTTTTAATTTTTAATTTTTAATTTTTAATTTTTAATTTTTAATTTTTAATTTTTAATTTTTAATTTTTTTTAATTTTTAATTTTTAAATTTTAATTTCTAATTTCTAATTTCTAATTTTTAATTTTTAATTTTTAATTTTTAATTTTTAATTTTTAATTTTTAATTTTTAATTTTTAATTTTTAATTTTTAATTTTTAATTTTTAATTTTTAATTTTTAATTTTTAATTTTTAATTTTTAATTTTTAATTTTTAATTTTTAATTTTTAATTTTTAATTTTTAATTTTTAATTTTTAATTTTTAATTTTTAATTTTTAATTTTTAATTTTTAATTTTTAATTTTTAATTTTTAATTTTTAAGTTTTAATTTTTAATTTTTATTTTTTAATTTTTAATTTTTAATTTTTAATTTTTAATATTTAATTTTTAATTTTTAATTTTTAATTTTTAATTTTTAATTTTTAATTTTTAATTTTTAATTTTTAATTTTTAATTTTTAATTTTTAATTTTTAATTTTTAATTTTTAATTTTTAATTTTTAATTTTTAATTTTTAATTTTTAATTTTTAATTTTTAATTTTTAATTTTTAATTTTTAATTTTTAATTTTTAATTTTTAATTTTTAATTTTTAATTTTTAATTTTTAATTTTTAATTTTTAATTTTTAATTTTTAATTTTTAATTTTTAATTTTTAATTTTTAATTTTTAATTTTTAATTTTTAATTTTTAATTTTTAATTTTTAATTTTTAATTTTTAATTTTTAATTTTTAATTTTTAATTTTTAATTTTTAATTTTTAATTTTTAATTTTTAATTTTTAATTTTTAATTTTTAATTTTTAATTTTTAATTTTTAATTTTTAATTTTTATTTTTTAATTTTTAATTTTTAATTATTAATTTTTAATTTTTAATTTTTAACTTTTAATTTTTAATTTTTGATTTTTAGTTTTAAATTTTTAATTTTTAATTTTTAATCTTTAATTTTTAATTATTTTCTTAATTTATATTTAATTTTTCAATTTTCATTTTTCGTCTTTCATTTTTCATTTTAATTTTTCATTTTTCATTTTCTATTTTTCATTTTCTATTGTTAATTTTTTATTTTACATTTTTCACTTTTCATTTTTCATTTTCCATTTTTAATTTTTCAATTTTCATTTTTCATTTTCCATTTTCCAATTTTCATTTTCCATTTTTCATTTTCGATTTTTCAGTTTTCATTTTTCAGTTTTCATTTTTCATTTTCAATTTTCATTTTTCATTTTCCATTCTTCCTTTTTTAATTTTCATTTTTAATTTTTCTTTTTATATTTTTAAGTTTTATTTTTCATTTCTCCTTTTTCATTAGGGATTATATTTTTTCTATCATATTGACGATTTGTTTTTATTATATCATGATAACGATAAAAAAAATATGTGGCAATACTACTAACATAGCTCATGGTAGTTGTGTTTGTTGGTATGATTGCATCATTTTTTTGTGGCTTTTTTTGAACTTTGAGTGTTGTTGTACAACTATTTTGTTCAACCAATAAAATGTTACAGCAAACACACTGGGTTTTATGTTTTTTTTTTAGAGGTATCTACATATTTTTGCTTTTATCTAAGCACAATGATGTCCGGTTTACCCCATTTTAAATGCCAACCTGATGGGAATAATGGCAAATGATATTGTCGGAACTTTACCCAGTTAAATGGTTGTTTTTGTGAATGAGCGTGATTTCAACAGACAGACGGACAGACGGACAGAGGAACATCGCTTTATCGACTCGAACTGTGATAGTGATCAAATATATATATACTTTATGGGATCAGAAATTAGTTTTTCGATGCGTTACAAACGGAATGACAAACCTATATACCCTCTGCCACTGAGGTGTGGAGGGTATAATATATTCGTGCGATTTAAATTAATATTTACAATCACATATTATTCATTGTCTATTGTAGAAACTTTATATTTATCATGTGTTTGATTTCTATTTCTCACGGCTGACAGAATATTGATCACATTAATTGTCAGTTACATTGAACATTGATGTCTCTCACAAGTTGTGGTTTGGAATTTTAAATTAATATAAATAAATGATTAGTTGCAATATGTATGTGTGTTTCGTATGTTTATCTACAGTTTATTATCTTAAATTGATGTCTCGTGTGCATATTTATTAAAACGACATGTGAGTAATTGAGACATAATTGTAGAAATAAAACACCAAGCAAAAAAAAATAAAAGGCAAACTCATTTCAAACGTATAACTTTATTTAAAAACAAAAGACAGGGATGAAAAAATAAGTTCAATGATATATCAATGGCTTATTTAGTACATTTTCCGATTTTTAAAATTTTTTATTTCATTTTTTTTTTTCTTTTCCTAGAGATTTAACAAGGTCTCATAGGGACTTAATTGTGATAAAACTTCAATATCAATTTTGATGTTTTTTTTTTATATTTCGATTTCATTTCTCATTTTGTTCTAAGAAAATATTTGAAAAAAAGAATGTGATGAAAAACAAAATTTTAACGTTTTTTTAGGCTTTGAAATCGAGTACTCTTTGCCTGGCGATTAAAAAAATTTATTCAGAATTTTCTATTCTTTGAGGAAAAATCTAAGTGTTTTTAATATGGTATTTGAACCACCTTGTATGCCACCTAATTTTAGGCAATTCATAATTCAACACAGGGCATGTAATATTATATGTAATTATTTTAATGAATTTCGATTGCGTTATTGTCGTTATTGGTTTATATCCAAAATTATTTTTCAATTCCACACAGGGCTTTTCATATACAATTTTTGCAAACACTTAACAAATTTAGTAAAAATACTCAGCATTTTATAATTTTATGTATGTGTTAGTAGCAACTTTAAATGTGTTTTACTCAAAATAATGTTACAGACGGTGGAAATCTATAAATCTGCTGGACAGCTAAAAAGAAGTACCTTTCAAATAAGGTATGTTTGGTCAAAATCGGTTTAAAACTGACAAAGTTACATCGGTTACAAGAAATCGCCTTGCCTATTATAGATATAAAACAAAATACTTATACTTATTTCTAAATAAGTTTTAAGGGGTAAACATATCAATGTACAATAAGAGGAGGAGATGGTCAATTTCATGGTTTGCCAAAAGTGATAAGGTTGAGACTGGAAAATTGTGGCAGGATTGTGCAGATACCCTAAACAGTGTTGGTGGGCCATCAAGAAGTTCAAGTGGACGGAAAAAGTTACATTCTTAATTTAAGTTTTCCAAAATTTTCTTTTCTTTCGAGGTATGCAGTGACAAAAAGTCAGCAATAAAAAATTTATTACTTTAATGAACGAGAGGCCTGTGCTACTGGAAGTAGACCATACAATCAAATGTATGTATCAAGCAGAGAGGAAGCTATTGATAAATTGTGTGGTCTATATGATGTTCTCGAAGGCATCGAAGGATTCCCGATTTGTAACCTAGATAAATATCCCATACCTGCGGAAACTTTACAAAATGTAATAGAATTTGCAGATGCAAAAGAAACAAAGGGAGAACCAACGGCATAATCTTGAAAACAAAACACGTCAAAGCAATCAAGAAAAAGAAACCATGATTTAAATTCTCGGAAAGAAAATTTAAAAAGCTTTATATCGAGCGAGGCAAATTGCAATGGAGAAATGTCGAAAACATTAATTGATATACTTACTGTCTTAAAACCGAATGTAGAAGTTTTAAAAAATATGACGTCTAATAGTAGACGTGGCTACAGGTCCTTGGACAAATTGAACAACTTAGTTGGTGAACAAACTGAGGTAATTAAGAAAGAAACAGAAGAAATTTCTAAAAAAAAAAAAACTAAAATGAGCATTTCATGTCTAAAAAGAAATGTTCTAAAACAAAAATCATAAGATTTATTTAATTATTTATTTTTATTTATTTATTCGGTCTATGGAATCATCCTTACAGACTACTTAAAGTATACATTTATATTATAATTTATATATATTATTAAACATTTAACAAAATTGATATATAAAATTTATTTAATTCAGTTAATTTAATGCATTTAAGTGTAATATAATATCTCTTTTCACAATATCCAAACTTTTATTAAAATCAATAAACTGATACAGCATATTAAACTCATCACAAATTCTACGTAGTGGATTAAAATTAGCATAGTTTGTACAATAATATTTGATAGTTAGAAAGTTATAATTTCTTGATGATCGAAAAGGAATATTTATATTTATTTTGTTGATAAGAAATTCAGATTTAGCATATTTCTGCGACTTTTCAATGTACGAAGCTTAATTAGAGCCAGACGATTTTCATAAGATGGCAATCTCATATTAGGATCCCAGCCCAAACCACGAAGACAAAATAACAAAAATTGTTTTTGAACTGATTCAATTTTACTCGAATGTATATGATATTGCGGATCCCAGACTACAGACCCATATTCGAGTATTGGTCTTACCAAGGTAGTAAACAATTGTTTTGTCGTATACGGATCCGAAAACTCTTTAGCCCACCGTTTAATGAATCCAAGTACATCAGTAGCTTTATTTATTGTTAGCGAAATATGACTTCTAAAGTCTAATTTTTTATCCAGAAGTACGCCAAGGTCATTGAATGAATCCACTAAATCAAGCACAGCATTATTCATGATATACCGACCATTAATTGGAATTGATCTTGTAAAAATCATATATTTTCATTTTTTGACATTTAGGTCCATTAGATTAATATTACACCAAGTAGTTAAATGATCAATATCATTCTGTAAAAGTAATTGTTTATGAAGATTGTTGAGGGTAAAAATTAACTTTACATCGTCTGCATACATTAATGTAGTTGAGTGTTTAATTACAGAAGGAAGATCATTTATAAATACCGTAAATAAAAGAGGTCCGAAGTGACTACCTTGAGGTACACCAGATAATACTTTTATGTTGTTGGAATACGAGTTACGAAACTTAATACATTGTGTTTTGTCTTTTAAATATGATCGAATCCATTGTATCAGCAATATACCAAAGCCCATACGGTCAAGCTTAAACAACAATAGATCATGATTTACTTTATCGAATGCCTTGCTAAAATCATTATAAATAACATCTGTTTGTTTCATATTAATAAAACCATCATTTACCAAAGTTGTAAACTCCAAAAGATTTGTTATTGTAGAGCGTGATTTGCAGAATCCATGTTGCGGTGGAGATATGATAGAGGACACATGATGTGACAACGTGTCATATATACATTTTTCAAATAGTTTTGGAATAGCACTTAATTTAGCAATACCTCTATAATTCGAAATACCAGCTTTAGATCTAGACTTAAAGAAGGGAATAATAAATGATTCTTTCCAAATGGGAGGAAAGTAACCCAATTTAAGGGATATGTTAAACATATCAAGTCAAAGGAATATACAATAAATGTGCGCAGCGCTTTAAAATGCAACTAGGACCACCGTCAGGACCAGCAGCATACGACAATTTCAATTTTGTCAGGGCATTCAGAACTGTATGTTGATTGATAGATGGTATATTAATAATCGAAGATTCCGATATTATATATGGATACAGATTATTGCTATTAAATACTGTCGAAGAATAAGTTGATGCAAAAAAGTCTGCAAACATATTACTTATGGAATTATCATCTGAAGATTCTAAATCACCGTACTTCATAACCGAAGGAAAGTCCACAGTACGTCTTTTAGAATTAATAAATTTATAAAATGATTTTGGATTATTTTTTAGATTATTCCTTACTTTAATTAAATAGTTATTATAGGCCAATTGATTAGCACTAATAAATTCCGATCTTGATAACGAGTATTTCATATAATCTATCAATGTTCCATATTTTCTATAATTTTTGTACATTTTGTTTTTCTTATTATACCCTATACCACTATGTGGTTTGGGTATAATGACTTTGTGCTGCTGTTTGTAACAACCAAAAATATTTGACCTAGACCCATCTTTAATTATACCGATCGAATCAGAATCACTTTCTGAGTTGATTTAACAATGTCCGTCCGTCCGTCCGTCCGTCTGTGTGTCCATGTAAACCTTGTAATCAAACTGCAGGTCGCAAAGATGAATATATTTTGATGAAATTTGGTATATAAGCTTTTACCGGCCATGGGATGAACGCTATTGAAATTGGTGAGAATCGGTCCATGTTCAGACCTAGCCCCCATACAAATTCCCCATATGAAATCGACATAAATTGCAATAAGATCCAAATTGTCATATAGAACTTACTCAAATTGGGTTTGTACGCGTTCATTACATCCATTAATGAGTAGTCCAAAAATGATCCCTTTGACCCCATATAGAGCTGCTTCCCGATCTTCACTTAAATCAATTAAAAAACAAAACAAGTAAGAAAATTATAGTCGGTCTAGACCGACTATATGATACCCTATACCATGGTTTAGAGACCCTATCTTTCGGTCCAACTACTTCGATATAGAAAATAAGCATAAACCAAATTTGAGTGCGATTTTTATTAACTTTTTTGGATGCAGATATGAAAAAGTTCATATCGGATGCTATATCTATAAAGGGACTAGGTCCAAAAATGGACCAATCCTGATCATGTTTGGTAAAGTCTCTTGTATTTTGCAAAAATATATACAAACAAAATTTGAGAAGAATCAGTGCAATATTTTTGCTTTTTAATAGATTTAAGTGAAGATCGGGAAGCAGCTCTATATGGGGTCAAAGGGATCATTTTTGGACTACTCATTAGTGTATGTAATGAACGCATACAAACCCAATTTGAGTAAGATCTATATGACAATTTGGATCTTATGGCAATTTATGTCGATTTCATATGGGTAATTTGTATGGGGGCTAGGTCTGAACATGGACCGATTCTCACCAATTTCAATAGCGTTCATCCCATGGCCGATAAAAGCTTATATACCAAATTTCATCAAAATATATTAATATTTGCGACCTGCAGTTTGATTACAAGCGGACGGACGGACATTGTTAAATCAACTCAGAAAGTGATTCTGATTCGATCGGTATAATTAAAGATGGGTCTAGGTCAAATATTTTTCGTTGTTACAAACAGCAGCACAAAGTCATTATACCCAAACCACATAGTGGTATAGGGTATAAATATTGCACTAATTATTCTCAAATATTGTTTGTATATATTTTTGCAAAATACAAGAGACTTTACCAAACATGATCAGGATCGGTCCATTTTTGGACCAAGTCCCTATATAGACATAGCATCCGATATGAACTTTTTCATATCTGCAGCCAAATAAATTAATAAAAATCCCACTCAAATTTGGTTTTTGCTTATTTTCTATGTCCAGTTAGTTGGGCCTAAGAGATAGGGTCTCTAAACGTATGGTATAGGGTATCGTATAGTCGGTCTAGACCGACTATTATTTTCTTACTTGTTTTTAAGTTGTATTCCAAGGAGGATCATTCGATTTAGGAGGTAACATTTTAGGTACAGATGCCGAGAAACATTCAAAGAGGTGATGATAAAATGTATGCAAACACAAGTCCAAGTTATCATTGCAACGAGATAACACATTTATCCAGTCAATTTGGAATAGATAGAGTTGTAAATCTTGGTAATTAGTTTTATTAAAGCAAAAGATTTTATCGCTGTGAGTTAACTTTTTTTTATGAAGAGGATAGGAACAAAAGCAAGATATCTCAAGTGTTGGCTGGTATATATCTTCCGGATTAGAAATAGGGCTATGCCGCAATATTGAAAAGTCATTAGGTTCATTAACGAAAAAAAGGTCCAACAGTCTACCAAATGCATTTGTGTTATACAAAAAGGACAGCTTGATGTGTACAAATTTTAAAATTTGATTTTATTTTATAACATAAAAAAAAGAAAATGAATTAAAAATGTAAATTTTAAAGAGTTTGAGCAATGTTATATCGGTTTCTACATGCTTCGTTATTTATTCAAATATTAAAATCAGCTTCGTCCACATCGGTTTCATCTGTTGTGGTTCTATCCATTGTTGTTAACCTTTGTTCAATTTAATGAAAGTTGAACATGTTGTGAAATTCACATGCTATATTAATAATTTTTACTACCTTAGGTTTGTATCATAAAACGCGGGAAAGACATCTGAAATACATTTTAAAAACGCTTATAGTTCTCTCTATTGTATTTCTTGCAGAAGAATGAGTTTTGTTATAGTTGTGCTGAAATGTCCCTGGATTTGGATTCCCTATATTGAGTTAAAACAAATGACTCAAGGGCATATCCGAAATCAACTAAAAGCCATGATCCCCAATCACCGTTATCATGTCTTGAAAGATAGAGATCTCTAACGATACTTAGATTCCAAATGAAAGAATTTTGACTTGAACCAGGTCTAGTTGCATCAACTGACACAATATTCATGCTGTAGTCGCAAATCAAAAAAAAATATTTTTTTTTGTGGTTTATCGCAACTTGTTTTTAATTAATAAAACTTACAATCATAGTGCTTATATTATAGAATCCCATTCTATTGTAAAACAAATGAGTACACGATTTTACCATTGTTTGGAATTTAAAATTTTTCATCAAAATGCCTTTCGATTTTAAAATTTCTTGTGGGTTGGTTTGGAGTTTCATCCATTTTCGGCAGAAAGTTTCTTCCAAGGGGCTTAACATTTAAGTTAATTTCTTTGTGCATTCCCACAATAGCATTATGAGCCATTGAACGATGGAAGCTTTTTTCGGCAAAAAATCTAAGAGTTGCTGCCAGTTGAATTGTCAATGATATTGATGTGGAGTCAAGACGATGACCAATTTCCTGTAAAGTCAAACGAAAAATCTCCTTATTAACTCGAAAACTTTTATAAAACTAATAAAAAAAAATAATTAATTGTTATTTCAGACAAATCGGAGATGCTATTATCCGATTTCTGACAAATCCAATGGGTTTGATGAATTCCGTATTATCGTTCGTTTAATATTTCAATTTTATTGGCTTCACTTGCTTCCTTCGTTAATATAAAATATGCACTTAAAACAAATGCAATTTTTAATTAAGTATTTTCTTTGTATGCTGATTCGACAAGGAACAATCGAAAACAAAACAGAAATGAAATTTGAAATCGTACGATTTCCATCACAATTAAAAACGAACACGTTTTTAGCTTTTAATTTAATTTCAAAATGAAAAATTTTTCATCACATAGTCTGAAAACATATAAAAAACAAATTTCATAAATATTTTTTGTAGTGCTTAAGATAGATTAAAGAGAATATCGGGAAGCAGCCTTATATGAGGATTTTGGTATACGAATATAATAATTTTTAACAAATTTTATCTACTCCCAGGTGGTACGGAAAGTTCAGTACAGCTCGAAGAGCTAGGTCTGAGCATTCACCCCATATTACCAATTTCAGTAGCGATCTTCCTTCAACCGTTCAAAGGTTAGATACGGAGTTTGAATTTAAAAGTGTTTCATTATAAACAATTTTAAATATATTTGTTTACTGCAAACATCAGCACAAACCCACCTGAACACATTGAATAATTGTTGTTTAGACCAGGACAGTGAACGACTGAATTGCACTTCACATGAATTCCACAAAAATTTTATTAAAATTTAATGTATCTTCTACTTAACGACGTACATGTCTATTTATTGATTATCACTTTTTCAATGGTTTTGCATTGAGAATAGAAAATGTCAAACACCATTTTCCAATTAAAATTAATTTGTTGTCCATCAAACGACAATCAATCAATGAACAACAATTTATTTTGATTTATTAAATGATTTAATTGTTGTTGACATTATTATTAACAATTCCTGTAAATTGAGAGCATAAAAACTCAGACTTTTATATTGGAAATAGACTCATGATTGGAGAGAGTCAAGAAAATACACTTACACATAGGTTTACAGATTTTTGAGGTTTCTTTTTAAATAGCTGAAAGTTAAGCGCTAAACAAACTACAAGTTCCAATTAATATTTAAAATATGAACACAAACAATTAAAAAATATTTGGCCTCAAATAACACATAGTTTGTAATTAGAATATGAAAAAACATTTTATATAGAAAAAAATTTTAAAAATTAACAAGTTAGATATGAAAAAGTTCATAGCGGTTGCTATATTTTCATGGAGAATAGGTCAAGAAATGGACCAATTTAGTAAAGTTAAATCTGCGCAATAATTTTGTTTTTTATAGATTTAAGTGAAGATAGGGAAGGAGCTTTATATGGATGCTATGACTAAGAATTGGCCTAGAGGTTTAATTTTTGGATGTAATAAACACAAACTAACCAAATTTGACCAAGATCTATATGATAATTTGGGTCTTATGGCAATTTAAGTCGATCTCATAGGGGGCATTTGTATGGGGTATGGGTCTGAACAGAGTTGTAAACGAATCATTCATTTTTGAATTAATTCGCGAATCATTCATGCACTGAATTGATAAAATTTTGAATTAATTCCTTTCGTCAAAAAACGAATTGAATGAAATTTGAATCAATTCATTTGAATTTAGCAAACATTAATTGCAATTCATTTCCAAATCAAATGAATTGGGCAAAGTGAATTGCAATTCATTTTTAATTCAAATGAATTGGTTAAATGAGATACAATTCATTTCCAATTCATTTGAATTGAATTGACTTTGAATTAATTCAAACGAGTTAGAAAAAAGAATTGCAATTAATTCAAATTCAATTCAAATGAGCTAGAAAAATTAATTGAAATTCATTTCGAATTCATTTAAATTAACTCAAATTCAAATGAATTGGCAAAATGAATTGCAATTCATTTCCAATTCATTTCAATTGAATTGATTTTGAATTAATTCAAATGAGTTAGAAAAACGAATTGCAATTCATTTCCAATTCATTTGAATTGAATTGATTTTGAATTATAAAAGTAACTTGTAATTCATATTTATCAAATCAAAAATGAATTGCATTCAATTGAAGTGAACTTGGTCTTTGGAGTTTGTTTCTTCAAGTACTACTTATTTTGCTAATTACATCATTGGCATTTCTATTCTTATAATTTTCTATGCCTGTCGACGATTATCTCGTACTAGGTGATATCCGAAATAAGAGTAATGTTGTCTTTGATATAATAAAATGAGTTGGATAACAAAACGGGAGTAATGCTTCTTTACATTTATTTACAGTAGTCTTTTTTCAAAATCAATTCAATTCAAATAAATTGGAAATGAATTGCAAATTCATTTTTCGAGTTCCCAATTCATTTGAATTGGAAATGAATTGCAATTTATTTTTGCAAATTCAAATTAATTGATTCAAATTTCATTCAATTCTTTTTTTTTTTGGTGAAAGGAATTAATTCAAAATTTAGCTAATTCGTAATGAATTGAAATCAAAAAAGAATGATTCATTTACAACTCTGGGTCTGAACATGCACCGATTTTTACCAATTGCAATAGTGTTCGTCCTGTGGCTTATATACCAAAGCTTATGTACTAAATTTTATGCAAATATATTCATATATTTGCGACCTGTAATTTGATTACAAGGTTTACATGGACACACAAACGGACAGACGGACGGCTATGCCAAGTACAAAAAAGTGAACACATTATTGAATAAAGATTATTATTTTTTCAGTTAATATAAAAATTGCTATAGCCGTATAATCTGGCACCAGTGTTCCCATCTGTTTTGTCTATCTGCGATTTACAGTTAATATTTTAAGTTTTGAATATTTAGTATTGGGCGTCCAATGTTTGTTAAATTGTTGATGCGTAACATGATATGGTTGTTTATTTTGTGGAATTTCCTTTGTCGAATAGATTAATTGATTGAATGCCAATCAACATCAGCGACAAGTACGAATGACTTATGTTTAAGTATTAAATGAACCATTTCATAACGTTATTTTTTTTTATTTGCAATTTCAATTATGGATTTCCTTTGTAAATTATTTTGCCACCGCATCAAAGCAGAGATGCCAGGTAGTGTACACGTACTTGTGCTCAACATAACTGTAAATATTTGTTTTAAAAATGTTTTACCATAAACTGATTGGATTACATTATCATCGTTTATTTGCTCTAAATTAGTCACTTTTGTATATAATATGATAGATAAAAGGAATTCTTTTGCAAATCATAATGGAATGCTTTGCCAAGCTTAATTTGCTACTATGAATATTTTGCGATTTGCAGGACAATTTCTAAGAAAGAAATTAGACCGTGGAGTAAGAAATCTTAACTTCTTGTAAATATCACATAAATCTACACTTTCCTTCTTGTACAGTCCATTGAATAATTGTATCCTAACAAGAAATGTATCCAGACGGAAAAAGTTTGATAATGGACAAAAACTTCAACTTGTTATAAAAAAATGAGGCTAATTTAACCATTTGTTTTCTTATATATATAAAGATTTTTTCATAGTTTCTACTAAATTAGGAGCGGCTTGAAGATCTCTTTAATGATGTATAAAAAATCAAAAATCTGCAAAACATCAAATCTACCCCTTGTACCCCATAAATCTGAGATTGGGCCGATAAGAATAATATGGGTCCATTATTTGCATATCTACTATGATGTGTACAAGATCTAGCGCATTTACATATTTCGCCGTTTGGATACTTCCCAGGTTAGTGAACATGGCAAATCTCCATAGCCAAGGCAGATTCCACATGAAAACGTTTGCATGTTTAAAGAACATGGGCCATGAGAAAAAGGAAAAGGATGATTGCGGTATTTTATCTATTCGACAATGCTAACTGGGCGTCCGCCAGTCAAGTTGGACTAAAAAAATTTTAATTTTTTCCCATTTCAATATCAATTTTTTAATAACATAACATATTCAGGGAAAATGATTATTTGTTAGTAGAGAGATGCGTACGTATGACTGATATTTTTAATATTAAATCAGTATTTTTTTTCTATTTTTTACATGTATGCTTATTTAAACAAATATTTATTTAAGTCTTAGCTACAATTTTACTGAAGAATGGAATGAGAAATCTTCAATGGTTCTTGAGTTATAGCTGAGATGCTATTATCTGATTTTTGGCAAATCCAATGGGTTTGATGAATTCTGTATCTTCTTTCGTTTAATATTTTCAATTTTATTGGCTACACTCGCTTCCTTCGTTAATATAAATTATGCACTTAAAACAAATGCAATTTTTAATTAACTATTTTCTTTGTATGTTGATTTGACAAGGAACAATCAAAAACAAAACAAAAATGAAATTTGAAATCGTACGATTTCCATCACAACTAAAAACGAACAACACGTTCTTAGCTTTTGACTTCATTTTAAAATGAAAAATTTTTCATCACATAGTATGAAAAAAGGTATAGGCTCAAAATGGGGTTTAAACTCGAGAATGACACATTGGCTATACGCAAGCGTCGTTAGACCTATTCTAACGTACGCGTCCGTAGTCATATGGACATCAATGAACAGGAAATGCTACATTAACCCTTTCCAAAAGATACAGCGTATCTGTTGCATAGGAATCAGTGGTGCAATAAGGACTACATCTACATGGGCTTTAGAGAATATTCTATCTATACACCCAATCGATAATTAAATACAGGGATATATCTCCATCTTCCGGGCCACAACTCTGTCTTTTAGGATGAATTGGTTGCGATAACGGAATGTATTAGGTCTATTAACACACGGGATTCCCCAAGTCCCGGAGACGTGAAAATAATTACGGACAGTCTAGCGGCCATCAAAGCGATATCCGCGGATAAAACTAGATCAAGGAGTATCCTCGAGTGTAAGGAAGAGATTGCAAACTTCTCCAGAAGAGGCAGACTTGAAATCGCTTGGATCCCAGGACACAGTGGTATAATGGGAAATGAGATTGCTAACGAACTGGCCAGGAAGGGTTCTTTCCTGGAAAGAGTCAATTTGGAAAACCCAATACCATTCAAGTCTCTCAAATTGGAACTGGCAGACTGGGCGACCAGTTCGCATGTATCAATTTGGGAAGAGACTGGCGCAGGTAAGATTACAAAGATTCTATGGAGTACTCCCAACACTACGAAAACTAATGAAATCCTTCATCTGAGTAGGGGAGAACTTAGTAGGATAATTGGCATCCTTACTGGACACTCTGAGATGAGGGCTCACCTATGCCGCACAGGACGGGCGGAATCGGCCACTTGTAGAGCTTGCGGAGGGGATACCGAAACCCTAGAACACTACCTCTGTTGCTGTCCTGCATTTGCGAGAACAAGGGTCAGATATCTATCCAACGACATCCTACCAGGCCTGATGGGTCTTAGGGGGATAAGGAAAACACTCAGGAAATTTGCTGATGAAACCGAATTTCTAACTTAGGTCTAGATAACCAGATGAACGTAGAGATGTAGAGCGCACAGCAAGCCGACCTGCTGGCTTAGGTGTATATCCGGACACAACGGATATGAGCTATGTATATACACAGCTCCTTTTATCAACCGAACCTAACCTAGTCTGAAAACAAATAAAAAAAAAACAAATTTCAGGAAAATAAATAGTTATTGTATGGCTACAATTTTAATGAAGAATGGAATGAGATCTCTTCAATGGTTCTTGTGTTACAGCTGAAAAGCTAATCAAACAAACATCAAGATAAGAAAAAAAATAAAAAAGGTAACACAAAAAAGCTTTGGCCTGGGGACGCCAAACTCTATGTAGGATTTAATATACTAAACTAGTACCTTCACCCTTGCTTGGAATTTCTCACCCCCCAGATAATGACCTCTAAAGTGTTCCACATTGTTATTGTTGAGCATAACCAATACGAATTTGCAAACATTTCTAATGGACGGTGCTTTCTTACCCAAAGTCGAACCTACGAGGAGGAGTCAATAAGCTTTTACAAAAACGTCGCTTTCGCGCAATATAATACAGCGGTGATTGGGATGGGTTTGCTTGTCTTCTAGGCAGAGTGATAAATTGCCGACTGATCACCCAATGATCATTTCCTCGATGACGGCAGGCATGATCAGGAACGTGACGTTCTGAATGGCCTGATCGATCACTACTCGGCATTCAATGGCAGACCGAATCGTGTTGGTTGAGCCATCTGCAAGTACCACCTCTAATTCTGTAAGACTCCTGGGATGATTGAAAAAAGTAGTTTCGGCGAGTTCCTCGCTGATGTACTTGCTGATTGCGCCAGTGTCAATTGTCGCTATAATGACGGCTGTCCCAAATTTCACCTCCGCGCTAAGCCGATTGTCCTCACATCGCAGATTAAGTATTTTTAAGTGTGACTGGTGAGGCTTATTTCTTGTGGTGGAAGCGTTAATTTCATCGTGGTTCAGGTTGGGGTCACCATCATCCTGTGTTGTTCGTTGCGTCCGCCGTGTGAATTGTTGCCATTAGGGATGCTTTCGAGGGCATCGGCGAAAGCTAGTAGTTCGGTTAGATGGGAAAAATCCCTCCGGCGGATGTACCACTAATAGTTCGGATGCGAGTTCCTGAAAATACGCTCCAATTGTTGTAATTCGGTCATCTCCATATGTCTTAACAGGTTTAGTAGTGGTAAAACGTAATCTTTAAATCGTTCTCAGGATCGTTGACATCTTCTTCGGATATCGTCGTCCAATTTCTCAAAGAAACGAGCTGGAGGAAAGAAATTTCAAAAGTCTGCTTCGAAAGTTCCCTAGGAGTCCCAGCGTTTATTATTGCTATGGAACTATATTAACGCACGGTCTATAAAAGATTATGGCATGGTGTCTGGTAACAAAGATCTTTTAACGCTATACATTTCAGCCATTTCTTCGCCCTTTCAATAAAATTTAATGGCTCCTTACCACCGTCATACCGTATTCCCCACTTACGCACACAATCGATCACGTTTACCATCTGTAGATTATATGTTTGGCTACGCTGATTTAGGGTTTCGCCTGACAGTGGTCAGTTTTCGCTGGACTATTTTCCCGGAGATGGTGATTCTGGGGATTTTCGCCGCAGGTTGAGTCCCAGTTGTGTATCTTTCTTGTAGCTCCAATAATCGTTTCATTCGTTCGGGTGAATATTCGCCACCCACGAGCTGCGCCAACTGCTTCCGCATCTCCACCACACAACTTTCCGGTTTGATGTTGAACTCCAGTAGGTAGGTCAACAACTCGTCCTTCCGTAGTAAGTAGGCCCATGAGATTCTTGACATGGCGGTTAATTAGCTGGAATCGAGACTCCATATGGGAGAGACTTATTATTTTACAACAAATTTTACAGTTTTTAAAATAAGTTCTTTTTTTTAAGTTCAGGCAATGGCAACTTAACATCTCTTGGGCACATTTGGCTCTGATTTTAGTTAAAAAGTTTTAATCTGTTTACCAAAACATTACCAGACAATCTCACTGTCTTAGCTTTCTTTAGGGCGGATTAACCTGGTAAACTACTTTCAGTTTTATATAATTTTTGGTGTATATTGGTTCCATGTTCCATTAATAATTGAAAAATAGTATATTTAGATTATAGTAAATTTTACCACTTTAATATTAAAACGTGGTGTGTAATTAAATATTGTCCATTTTAGGCGAATAGAACTTTTGGGGATCAAAAGGGATCAAGGAAAGATGAGAGTGTCTTCTTTAAGGGTTGTAGCATTTTTTACCCACTTTTTAGCTTTTTAGCTCCTTTTTATTTTACCTATTTACATGACACTAGCAGAGCCCAGCCATCAACATTCGAGTGCAAATTCTAGGAAATTTTATTTTTTCATTCAATTTATTTCTTTCAATGTTATATGCCACCTAAGGGCTTGTTATTCAATTCAACACAGGGCGTGTGATATGCAATTATTATAATTAAATTCGATTGCGTTATTGTCGTTTTTGGTTTATGTACAAAATTATTTTTCAATTCAACAATTCAATTCAAATTCGGGGTAAAACTGACAAAGTTACATCGGTCACAAGAAATCGTCCTGCCTACTAATAGAGTTCATTGTGATTAAAAAGAATTTGGAAAACTCAGAGCATTCGGCATGTAAAATGCAAAGAATAGATATTTGGAAAAAATCACCAATTAAATTAGAATTTAAAAAGGAAACTCATGATACCATTAAAAAAGAAGTGAGTGATATCAGAGCCCCAATTTCAATACTCCAGTCATCGAAATTGGAGATTGACAGGCAGACAATTAATTCTAACAATAAAAGATAGACAAGTAAGCCAGGCTTTGACTGACACAAAGGCTTCGCCCAGCTGCATTATATGCCAAATAACATCAAGCCAATTAAACCAAGTACCGGAAAAATCATTAGCTAATACCGATGGATATAAATTTGGATTATCGCCACTACATACAAGAGTACGATGTATGGTGCACATACAGAAAATCAGTTATGATTTGGACTTCGGACTTATGTTCAGGATCAATAAGAAACGACGAGACCAACAAGGAGTTAAAAAGCTTAAAAAAGAAACAAACTCAAGATGAATATCGGAAATATGGATTGATTATAGATCAACCAAAACAGGAAATACGAATGATGAGAATACAGCAAGAATATTCCTTTCAGACCCCGAAACATCATCTTAAGTAACGGGCGTTGATGTAAACCTTCTTTCAGGATTTAAAACAATCATCGAAGGACTTACGTGCAATTAAGCACATGCATGAATATACACAACCAAATACCCATGGAAAAATATGTCTACAACAGTCCATAAAATTCTTCAACGTGGAGGTATAAGGTTTACAGATTTTATAGAGAGCACAATACCAGAATAATATGACGTCATTTTGCAAATAAAGATCTGTTGAATACGGGTATTATTGGCAACGTCAGTTCCATTCATCTCTAGCTTTCGAAAGCAATCCAACGTAGAACACATATGAAAAAACCAAAATTAGCTACTCATCAGAAATAATACAGAACTTAATATCGAATAGTCCAACTAAATGAATAATAATTATATCTAGCAGATCCCAGCCTTCGAAATTCGAGTGCAAATTTTAGGAAATTTTATTTTCTCACTTAATAAATTATTTTATAAGACCCTAAACAATTAAACACATTTAAATACGAATGCGTTAATCGTTTATGTCCAAAATTATTTTTCAATTCCACACAATTATTAAAAGGTTCATTTATCCACAAAACCCACATTTTATTGCTAAAAGCTAAAAAAATTTTAAAGTTCAACTTTGACCTTCAATTCCTTAATAACTACAAAACCGATTTGCATTAAATTGAAATTAGAGAAATCTTCGAAGAATTATCTGTCCAATAAAAAGAAATACTAAATTAATTCAATTAGACCAAAACTCACAGAGAAACGATTCTGAGCCAATGGGAGTCGGTCACTCAAAACTATATTGAGGACTTCAGCGATGATTTTTGAGTAACTTTCTCAACTGGACCTCCAGAAGGAATTTCATCATTTGTGAATTTAAGGCCACGTTTAAATTAATTTACCCAATTGTAGATAGTCTTATGCCATGTTCACACGGACAGCAAGATTCGCGGTTCGCTCTCTCATTCACGGTTCGCGCCCGAATCATGATTGAATCTACATGATTCGCCATACAAAATTTTGAGAGCGAACCTACTTGGTTCATTTTTAACCTAGTTGTGAACGTAGAAAAATTGAGTGTCATCTCCAATTTCGATAAAAAAATTATCGTTAGTTTGTCTGAACTAGCTGTCAAAAATATATAAACAAAGAAAAACAAAAAATTAATGTGTGCAATAAAATAAATAGAAACATTTAACAAATAAAAATGGAAAAAATGAAGTAGTGGAACGCAAAGTGTAGAATGATGTCTTCAAATATTTGCACAAAAAATATAAACGTCAAAATGAAACAAGAACACTCGTCTGAATATCAAGGTTCGCAATCGTGATTCAGAGAGCGAATCAAGTGGTTCATTTTGCCGGCTGAACATGCTATTAACCGCTAGTGCAATGTGCCATGGACTTAGTCTAATTCATCTTTAATTTCTTTAGATGTTTTGCGTTTAAAGTGGAAGTGTATTATATTTATCACGAAATAATTTTTTCTTTTTTCCATTTTTCAAAAATAACAAAACTTTGTTTCATCTAATCGATTTTAAAAAAGAAACTGAAAGACGGATTTGCTTAAAAATTTACCAGTTGTTATTTGCAACTTGATATTTTTAAGAAACCTACTTTGAAATTCTTAGTGATTCTTACATAATTTGGTAAAGGGGAAGTCCATCCCTTGTAAATTTGCATTTGTTATACCCTCCACACGTCAGTGGCAGAGGGTATATATAGGTTTGTCATTCCGTTTGTAACGCATCGAAAAACTAATTTCCGACCCAATAAAGTATATATATTATTGATCCTTATCACAGCTCGAGTCGATATAGCGATGTCCGTCTGTCTGCTGAAATCTCGCTCATTCAAAAAAAAAAGCCATCTAACTGGATAAGGCTACAATAATATCATTTGCCATAATTCCCAGCAGATTGGTATTGAAAATTGGCTAAATCGGGCATCATCGTGATTAGATACGAGCAAAAATATTTAGATACGTCTACAAAAAACATAAAACCCAGTGTGTTTGTTGTAACAGTTTAGTGGTTGAACATTATAATTGTACAACAACATAAAAAAATGCCACAAAAAATTATGCATATACATATATTAACAATACCAAGAACACAATAACATAGCTCATGTTAGTAATATTGCCACATATTTTTTTATCGTTATCACGTTATAATAAAAAAAATCGCCAACTGAACTGAAATATGAAAAATGGAAAATGCAAAATGGAAAATGGAAAATGAAAATTGCAAAATGAAAAATGGAAAATGGAAAAAGAAAATTGAAAAATGAAAAATGGAAAATGCAAAATGACAAATGGAAAATGGAAATTGAAAATTGAAAAATAAAAAATGAAAAATGGAAAATGGAAAATGAAAAATGGAAAATGGAAAATGAAAATTGAAAATTGAAAATTGAAAATTGAAAATTGAAAATTGAAAATTGAAAATTGAAAAATTAAAAATGAAAAATGAAAAATGGAAAATGAAAATTGAAAATTGAAAAATTAAAAATGGAAAATGGAAAATCAAAAATAGAAAATGAAATATGAAAAATGTAAATTGTAAAATGAAAATTGAAAAATGGAAAATGGAAAATGAAAATTAAAAAATTAAAAATGGAAAATGAAAACTGAAAATTGAAAAATAGAAAATGAAAAATGAAAATTGAAAAATTAAAAATGGAAATTGGAAAATGAAAAATGGAACATGAAAATTGAAAAATGAAAAAATAAAAATTAAAAATGGAAAACGCAAAATGGAAAATGAAAATTGAAAAATGGAATATGAAAATTGAAAAATTGAAAATGAAAAATGGAAAATGAAAATTGAAAAATGGAAAATGCAAAATGCAAAATTGAAAATGAAAATTGAAAAATGGAAAATGGAAAATGAAAATTGAATATTGAAAATTGAAAAATTGAAAATGGAAAATGAAAATTGAAAAATTAAAAATGGAAATTGGAAAATGAAAATTGAAAAATGAATAATGAAAAATGGAAAATGGAAAACACAAAAATTAAAAATTAAAAATAAAAAATTAAAAATTAAAAATTAAAAATTAAAAATTAAAAATTAAATATTAAATATTAAAAATTAAAAATTAAAAATTAAAAATTAAAAATTAAAAATTAAAAATTAAAAATTAAAAATTAATATATAAAAATTAAAAATTAAAAATTAAAAATTAAAAATTAAAAATTAAAAATTAAAAAATAAAAATTAAAAATTAAAAATTAAAAATTAAAAATTAAAAATTAAAAATTAAAAATTAAAAATTAAAAACTAAAAATTAAAAATTAAAAATTAAAAATTAAAAATTAAAAATATTTTGCATACAAATTTGTTATGAAAATTGAACAAAGAAAAAATCGTTAGTTTAACAGTTTACATAAATTTATAAAACAAATACGCGAAACGAAGGCAACAATCTCATTATCTCGAGCCCATCAGCATATTTTTCAAAAAAGTGAAATGCATAAGCCAGGAATTTTTTCATTACAAATGAAGTTTAGAGAAAAACAAGTTAAATTCGGCTGTGCCGAATTTTTTTATACCCTCCACCTGAGTCTATAATTTTTAATTTTTAATTTTTAATTTTTAATTTTTAATTTTTAATTTTTAATTTTTAATTTTTAATTTTTAATTTTTAATTTTTAATTTTTAATTTTTAATTTTTAATTTTTAATTTTTAATTTTTAATTTTTAATTTTTAATTTTTAATTTTTAATTTTTAATTTTTAATTTTTAATTTTTAATTTTTAATTTTTAATTTTTAATTTTTAATTTTTAATTTTTAATTTTTAATTTTTAATTTTTAATTTTTAATTTTCAATTTTTAATTTTTAATTTTTAATTTTTAATTTTTAATTTTTAATTTTTAATTTTTAATTTTTAATTTTTAATTTTTAATTTTTAATTTTTAATTTTTAATTTTTAATTTTTAATTTTTAAATTTTTAATTTTTAATTTTTAATTTTTATTTTTTAATTTCTAATTTTTAATTTTTAATTTTTAATTATTAATTTTTAATTTTTAATTTTTAATTTTTAAAATTTTAATTTTTAATTCTTAATTTTTAATTTTTAGTTTTTAATTTTTAATTTTTAATTTTTAATTTTTAATTTTTAATTTTTAATTTTTAATTTTTAATTTTTAATTTTTAATTTTTAATTTTTAATTTTTAATTTTTAATTTTTAATTTTTAATTTTTAATTTTTAATTTTTAATTTCTAATTTTTAATTTTTAATTTTTAATTTTTAATTTTTAATTTTTAATTTTTAATTTTTAATTTTTAATTTTTAATTTTTAATTTTTAATTTTTAATTTTTAATTTTTAATTTTTAATTTTTAATTTTTAATTTTTAATTTCTAATTTTTAATTTTTAATTTTTAATTTTCAATTTTTAATTTTTAATTTTTAATTTTTAATTTTTAATTTTTAATTTTTAATTTTTAATTTTTAGAGTGAAATATGTGTTTATTATTTTGTTATTTATTAAAAAAATTTAATATTTGTATTTTAATAATAATTATAAACATTTTTTGTAATAATGGGATTTTTTAATGTTACACTCAAAAAAATTTTTATACTCAAAAAAAAAAAAATAGTAAAATCAATTGGAGATTTTGCTATTATTACTGAAAAATTAAAAATTTTTTGTTGTCAAATTTGCAAATTTGTTTACACTCAAAAAATATTTACACTTAAAAAATAAACGTTAATAATATTAATTAAAAATCTTGCTATTACTATAGAAAAATTTATTATTTTTTGCTGTCAAATTTGATAATTTTAAAAAACATTTTAAAAATAAAAACTGCATTAGATTTTAATTGCATTTGTAGCAATGGTAGGTTCTGTTTATTATTATTTTTTAATAATACTATGTTTTTCGTACTTAAATAACAATGAAAGGACATTATAATTATTATTCATTTGACTCAAATATTGATTGCAAATATTCCATATTTTGTTGTGTGTTATTTCTGTTCTTTAGTAAAAATTAAAAATTAAAAATTAAAAATTAAAAATTAAAAATTAAAAATTAAAAATTAAAAACCAGATATTAAAAATTAAAAATTAAAATTTAAATATTAAAAATTAAAAATTAAAAATTAAAAATTAAAAATTAAAAATTAAAAATTTAAAATTAAAAATTAAAAATTAAAAATAAAAAATTAAAAATTAAAAATTAAAAATTAAAAATAAAAAATTAAAAATTAAAAATTAAAAATTAAAAATTAAAAATAAAAAATTAAAAATTAAAAATTAAAAATTAAAAATTAAAAATTAAAAATTAAAAATTAAAAATTAAAAATTAAAAATTAAAAATTAAAAATTAAAAATTAAAAATTAAAAATTAAAAATTAAAAATTAAAAATTAAAAATTAAAAATTAAAAATTAAAAATTAAAAATTAAAAATTAAAAATTAAAAATTAAAAATTAAAAATTAAAAAATAAAAATTAAAAATTAAAAATTAAAAATTAATAATTAAAAATTAAAAATTAAAAATTAATAATAAAAAAATTAAAAATTAAAAATTAAAAATTAAAAATTAAAAATTAAAAATTAAAAATTAAAAATTAAAAATTAAAATTTAAAAATTAAAAATTAAAAATTAAAAATTAAAAATTAAAAATTAAAAATTAAAAATTAAAAAATAAAAATTAAAAATTAAAAATTAAAAATTAAAAATTAAAAATTAAAAATTAAAAATTAAAAATTGAAAATTAAAAATTAAAAATTAAAAATTAGAAATTAAAAATTAAAAATTAAAAATTAAAAATTAAAAATTAAAAATTAAAAATTAAAAATTAAAAATTAAAAATTAAAAATTAAAAATTAAAAATTAAAAATTAAAAATTAAAAATTAAAAATTAAAAATTAAAAATTAAAAATTAAAAATTAAAAATTAAAAATTAAAAATTAAAAATTAAAAATTAAAAATTAAAAATTAAAAATTAAAAATTAAAAATTAAAAATTAAAAATTAAAAATTAAAAATTAAAAATTAAAAACTAAAAATTAAAAATTAAGAATTAAAAATTAAAATTTTAAAAATTAAAAATTAAAAATTAAAAATTAAAAATTAAAAATTAAAAATTAATAATTAAAAATTAAAAATTAAAAATTAGAAATTAAAAAATAAAAATTAAAAATTAAAAATTTAAAAATTAAAAATTAAAAATTAAAAATTAAAAATTAAAAATTAAAAATTAAAAATTAAAAATTAAAAATTAAAAATTAAAAATTAAAAATTAAAAATTAAAAATTAAAAATTGAAAATTAAAAATTAAAAATTAAAAATTAAAAATTAAAAATTAAAAATTAAAAATTAAAAATTAAAAATTAAAAATTAAAAATTAAAAATTAAAAATTAAAAATTAAAAATTAAAAATTAAAAATTAAAAATTAAAAATTAAAAATTAAAAATTAAAAATTAAAAATTAAAAATTAAAAATTATAGACTCAGGTGGAGGGTATAAAAAAATTCGGCACAGCCGAATTTAACTTGTTTTTCTCTAAACTTCATTTGTAATGAAAAAATTCCTGGCTTATGCATTTCACTTTTTTGAAAAATATGCTGATGGGCTCGAGATAATGAGATTGTTGCCTTCGTTTCGCGTATTTGTTTTATAAATTTATGTAAACTGTTAAACTAACGATTTTTTCTTTGTTCAATTTTCATAACAAATTTGTAGCAAAATATTTTTCCCAACACAATTTCCTAAATTAAAAAAGTTATTTAAAAAATTCATATTTTTTGACATTTTTAATGTTTTTTTTTAATATAGAGAGGATAATAACAGCAAACAAAAACAAAGTTTGAGCAGCTGTTGGCAACACATTCATTTTAGAAATTTGTTTGTGGTTTTGTACTTAACAAATATTTAGCATTTCAACAAAACAACCAACAACAACAAATACAAAAGAAAACAATTTTCTTATTTGTTTGTTTTGTGGTTTATTTAACATGTACACACTTGTTCTGGAAATTCAAAACCCATTAGAGAAAAAAATTTACAAATATCAGATGTAGACTTTTGTAAAGAAATTGTGCCAACAGCTTTAAAATGGTCAACAGAAAATGCCTAAACATTAATTAGTATTTTACTTTCTTGAGATTAGATACCATATATCCGATTGAGTAGAAAGGTAAGCAGGGTGAAATCCTCAGATAGCTCTGTAATTGGGATATATTTCAGAGAAAGAAAAATAAAGGACACGAAATTTCCGACATTTTTTGTTTTTTTTTTTAGTTTTTTCCCATATTTGCTCCATAGTACCAGCACATAAACAATAATTTGAAGAACTTTCTACATAGTTAAATCTGAAATAAAAGCGTATCTCATTTCTCAGGAGAATTATAAAACATTCTATTTGAAAATACCAGCTTGGTGTGAAAAATATAAGAAGATATTAATGTCACTTAATTTTTTAATTAAAAAAAGTGAAATTGATCCATATTTTAAAATTTTTTTTTAAACCCATCAACAACTCAAAATCGAGAAAAATTGACATACGCTGTATTCGTATAAACCCAAGAAAAACGATTTTTTTATTTATTTACATCGTTTTTTTTATTATTAATTTTTTTTTATTTACGCTCCTAGGTATGAAGGAGCATAGATTTTCAACAATTTTGATTCAATCAGAACTCATCTACTTAATTTAAATGATTTTCATTTGAGCTTGGCTTCCGGACGGACATCGTCAAATGAAACAAAAAATGGATCTGAGTCTAACTACAAATTAAATCAATATGTAAACTGATCCATCAATTACTATTTTTTTATATTTATCTTCGCTTGTTGATCCAGGGATCCGTTATCTTCAGTACCTAGTTGGAACTAGAAATACCTCCCATTCTACCACTTCAAGAATTAATTGAATATCAATAAAAATAATGGTGGTCCTTTTTTAAATTCCTTCTTCCCGTGCCTCTGAAGAAATCATGATCACTCCCTCAATATGTAAACAAGGCTGCATGTTTTAAGTGCAAGTGATTCAATGAGATTTTGTGAAGGCTGATATTTAAAGTCATCGAACTCGATTCAGAATAGCACGAGATTTCGATAAAAATGTAAAACAACTTTAAAAATATATGGTTGCTGTAATTACTGCTGTAGTCATTATAGTTGCATCTGATTATATCTCATGAAAATATATAGAGTAATGATAAAGTTGGTATAATTGTGTTTTTTACTATCTTTTATTGAAAAGGTACTTATTCGTCAAAACTTACTTTGTCTTGCAAAAGTACATTTTCATTAAAAAAAACGTATTCTCAAAAAAATATCTTCTCTTAAAAGGTACTTTTTCGTATAAAAGTTTATTTTCCTAAAAAACTAACTTTTTTTTAAAAGCACCTACTCTTAAAAAAGTCATTTCCTTAATAAGATTTGCTTAAAAAGGTACCTTTTCTTATAATAAGTACTCTTTCTTAAAAAAGTACTTTTTTTTAAAAAAAGTATTTCCGTAAAAAAGCACTTTTTATTAAAAATGTACCTTTTCTTATAATAAGTACTCTTTCTTAAAAAAGTACTTTTTCTTTTTTATTAAAAAAGTACTTTTTCTTAAAAAGTAATTTTCCTTAAAAAAAGTATCATTTCTAAAAAAATAGTTTTTCTTAAATAATAAGCTTTTCGTACAAAGGTATTTTTTCTTATAAAAGTATATTTTCTTAAAAAAGTACCTGTTCTTAAAAACTCCCTTTTTCTAAAAAAGTACCTATACTTAACAAGTAAGAAAATTAGACCGACTATACTATACCCTATACAATTCGTTTAGAGACCCTATCTCTTAGGCCAAACTAACTGGACATAGAAAATAAGCATAAACCAAATTTGAGTGGGATTTTTATTAATTTTTTGGCTGCAGATATGAAAATTTTCATATCGGATGCTTTATCTATATAGGGAGTAGGCCCAAAATTGGATCGATCCAGACCATGTTTGGTAAAGTCTCTTGTATTTTGCAAAAATATATACAAACAAAATTTGAGAAGAATCAGTGCAATATTTTTGTTTTTTGAGAGATTTAAGTGAAGATCGGGAAGCAGCTCTATATGGGTCCTATGAGTAAGAGTTGTAACATAGGGATCATTTTTGGACTACTCATTAATGTATGTAATAAACGCATACAAACCCAATTTGAGTAAGATCTATATGACAATTTGGATCTTATGGCAATTTATTTCGATTTCATAGGGGTCATTTGCATCGGGGCTAGGTCTGAACATGGACCGATTCTCACCAATTTCAATTGCATTCATCCTGTGGCCGATAACAGCTTATATACTAAACTTCATCAAAATCTATTCATATTTGCGACCTGCAGTTTGATTACAAGGTTTACATGGACACACAGACGGACGGACGGACGGACGGACGGACGGACATCGTTAAATCGAATCAGATAGTGATTCTGATTCGATCGGTATAATAAAAGATGGCTCTAGGTCAAATATTTTTGGTAGTTACAAACAGCAGCACAAAGTCATTATACCCAAACCACATAGTGGTATAGGGTGTAAAAATTTACCTTCCTCAAAACAGAATTTGTTTTAAATACCTTTTTCAAAAAAAAGTTGTCTTTCTTAAAAAAGTAGCTTTACTTAAAAAAAATTACCTTTTCTTATTAAAGAAGCCTTTTAAAAAAAAATACCTTTTCTTAAATAAATACGTATTCTCAAAAATGTAACTTATCTGAGAAAAGTACCTTTTCTTTAAAAAGTACATTTTCTTAACAAAAAATACCTTATCCTAAAAGAGAAAATTTTCCTAAAAAATTCCTTTTATTAAAAAAGTTTCAAAGATTATCTCATTGAAAATGTAACTTTTCTTAAAAAAGTAAATTTTCTGAAGTGCCTTTCTTTAAAAAATACCATTTCTTAAGAAAGCACTATTTTATGAAAAAGTACGTTTCTTAAAAAAAAGTACATTTTATTACAAATTATCTTTTCTTAAAAAAGGAACTTTTCTCAAAAAGTACTTTTTCTTAAAAACAAGCCTTTCTCAATAAATAGCTTTTTCTTCAAAATCAATTTTCTTAAAAAGTAAAAATTAAAAAAGTACATTTTTTTAAAAAAGTACTTTTTCCTAAGAAAGTGTCTTTTCATAAAAAGTACTTTTTCTTAAAAAACAACATTTTCTTAAAAACTTAGTTTTTCTTAACAAAATATCTTTTCTGAAAAAAGTACTTTCTCTTAAAGGAGTACTTTTTCTCAAAAAACAATTTTTTTCTTAAAAACTCACTTTTTCTTAAAAAGTAATTATTCTTTAAAAAAGTACTTTTTCTTAAAAAAGTATGTTATCTTAAAAAATTATTTTTTTTTTAAAAAATTAAAAAATTATTTTTTTTTAAAAAATTATTTTTTCTTAAAAAATTACTTTTTCTTAAAAAATTACTTTTTCTTTAAATAAAAAATACAGAGTAGATTTTTTTAAGAATGTACATTTTCTTAACATAATACCTTTTCTTAAAGAAAGTACCTTATCTTAAAAAAGAACCTTTTCTTTAAAAAATACCTTTTCTTTAAAAAGTACCTTTTCTTAAAAAAATACATTTTTAAAAAGCACATTTTCTTAAAAGTTATCTTAAAAATTTACCTTTTCTTAAAATTATACCTTTTCTTAAAAAAAAAAACACCAATTCCTAAAAAGCAATTTTTCTTAAAAAAGTACCTTTTCTTAAAAACTATATTTTTTAAATGAAATTTGTCTTAAAAAGTAACGTTTCTTAAATAAGTACCTTTAATAAAAATATGAACTTTTTTTTAAAAAGTCACTTTTTTAAGAAAAGTTGATATTTAAAATAGTACCTATTCTTAAAAAGTACCATTTAAAAAAAATAAATAAACTTCCTTAAAAAAGTAATTTCTTAAAAAATCCTTGCTATACTTAAATTAGCTTTTTTAAGTACCTTTTCTTAACTAAATATGTGTTGTCAAAAAAGTACCTTATCTTAAAGAAGAACCTTATTTCAAAAAGTATAATTTCTCAAAGGAAATTTTTAACAAAAGTACCTTTTCCTAAAAAGTGCCTTTTTATAAAAAGTACTTATTTTCAAAATTTAACTTTTATTAAATAAGTACCTTTATTTAACTAAGTACATGTTCTCAAAAAGTGCCTTTTTCAAAAAGTATTTTTTCTTAAAAAAGTATATTTAAAAAGTACCGTTTCTTAAATAAATATCATTTTTTAGAAGGTATTAGTTACAATATTAAAACACAGGTGGAGGGTGTAAATGTGTCGGCATAACCGAATTTAACACTCTTACTTCTTTTTCAAAACAGTTTTTACTCTTTCTTTTGCATGTTTTTAATTCCCGTTTAGATATTTTTCACCTTTTTGTTAAGACAAATGAAAATGTATGCACTAATTATTCTAAGCGCAAGTCGCATGAAATTTGATATTCTTATATATTTTTCCGCTAGAAAAGTCACTGCACTAATATTAATTATTTTCTTTGAGCGTAAACTTTATCCCTCTTTAATGTGCGTATGCAAACAAACGTACGGTACTCGTAAGTATGTGTAGTCAAAAGTCTTCATTTAACTTTTGCCTGCATGTGCAACTAAACACTTTACTTATATGCTTTGAGTATGATTAAGTGCAGATTACTTGACATTTGACACTTGAGGCTTTTTCATTTACCACATTATTGTAGTTGCTGTTTTTCTGCTATTTGTTGTTGTTGTTAAGCCGTTTAAGTTGTTGTGAACACTCTTTACATGATTTTCGTTTAATCATTTAGCGTTGAAGTCACAATCCCAAAAGATTTGAAAGACAGCACGAAAATACTCATTGAAAGAGAGAACGCCAATTGGTTTATTACATTTACGAATATTTCATTGGGATCTTAACTTCTTGCAATCGCTTTCTTTGTCTTCACTGCAGCCAAAAAGTCTCGTTGATTGTTAAAATTTCAACAAAAGGTTAATGAAAAAATATGTATGGACGAATTGTATATTTAAAAGCGATTTATTCAATCATACGTCCGAATGTTGAATAATAAAAAAAGCACAGATTATGGAATGTTATTTTTGCTTAAAATTAAGAACGACATTATCCACTTAGCAGTTTTCTTAGCTTTTCTTTTTTTTATAGTACGAATACTTTTTCTGGCATTTATAGTTGCCACACTGCGTTTTTGACGTTCTAAACAAAAAAAGAAGTAGAAACGTTCCGTAAGTTCTTTGAAAAACAAATACAATTTCCAATGTGTCATGGGTAAAAAGTTTGTAATTCAAAATATTTTATTAATATTTAAAATTTTCATCTCAAAGTGTACGGATACTTTTTCGACCTGAGCTTGCGTCAATCATTGAGTGGTACCAGCAAAATATTGTAATTTTGGTAACAAGAGAAGCGAATCCGCCAACTGTACAACACTCAGGCCAACAAATAGATATTCGAATCTTGTAAAAAGATTTGTAAAGAACACAAAACAAATCGCCAATAATCTAAAGCCGCAGCTGTTGTTTATAAAGTTAAAACGTTCTTCGAAAGCAAATAAATTTTTAATTCTTTTTGTAACTGTTGCTTTTACTGAAATTGGTTGATTTGATCAAAAGTTATATTATTCTATTCGTACACTAGTTTAGTTGATATCAGTCCGAAGTTTACTCTAACTGAAGACGAATAAAAAGCGAGTAAGCAAATTAAACCATGCGTTTAGGGAATTGGTCTTACTTACGTCCAACTTATTGGGTATAGAAAATAAGCATAAACCAAATCTAAGTGGAGCTTTTATTAATTCTTTCGTTCATATTTATATGGAGACAAGGTCGAAAAATGGACCGACACTGACCATATTTGATAAGGTTGCTTATTTCGGCAAAAACATATACAAACCAAATTTGAGAAAAATATGTGCAATATTTTTGTTTTTTGATAGGTTGAAGTGAAGGTCGGGAAGCAAAAGGTTATGAATAAGAAATATGATATAGATTTTATTTTTGAACTACTCATTAATGGTACTTTTTTTAAATAAATTTACTTTTTTTTTAAATAGTATTGTTTTTTTAAAAAAGGACAATTATTTGAAAAAATAAAATTTTTAAAAAAAAAGAGACTTATTTAAAAAAGGGTATCTTTTAAAAAAGCGAATTTTTTGAAAAAGCTTACTTTTGTAAGTGTTATTTTTAAAAAAATTTACTTTTAAATAAAGGGTAATTAAAAAAATATATATACTTTTTTAAAATATTGGTGATTAGTTAAAAAGGGGTACTTTTTTGGAAAAAGGTAATTTTTTATTAAGGGTACTTTTTTAAAAAGAGGTTATTTTTTTTGTTAAATAAAGTTTGTATAAAAAATGGCACTTTTTTTAAAAAAAGGTAACTTTAAAAAAAGGGTACTTATTAAAAAAAAAGGTAATTTACTTTTTAGGGATTATATTTTTTCTTTCTTATTGGCTATTTTTTATTCTATCGTGAAAACGATAAAAAAAAATTGTGGCAACATTTGCTTATGCTAAGGTGACACTGCGGTATAACCATACACACACCATCATGAAGCAAATACCACAACTACAATGACTACAACAATAAGAAACAAGATATAAAGCACTGTTCAAAATTATAGCGCACTAATAAAAAAACTTTTTTGGCCTTAATTTTTACTTTAAATAAAATAAAAAAAAATTTTTTTGTTTGTTACAAATCAGATTTATTAGAAATTATATCACAATTCAGTTAAAAAAGTAAAATAAATTAAATATATGTTTTTTTTTTAACAACTAAAAAATTCATTGTTCAAAATTATAGCGCACATACATTGCAAATTAAAAATTGAGTTCATTTAATAGATTATTATTGAAATTTTTTACTTAATATGATGAAATATTTTTACCTTTGACATTAAGTGTGCATTTGATTCTATTTGGAATAGATTTTATTAGTTTATTACAGTCATCAATGGTAATCTTCGACCAAATGTCTTTTATTGCATTTTTTAAATTCTTTGTGGTTGATATTTTGTACTTTTGGATATCGCGATCAATAATAGACCAAATATTTTCGATCGCATTCAGATCTCGAGATGTTGGTGGGCAATCCAAAAGGGCTCTATTGTTAGTTTTGAACAAATTAATCGAAAATTTTGCTTATGGCATGGAGCATTATCTTGATGGAAACTATTCCGAGATTAAATCAATATAGCTTCTAGCATTCAGTCATCCATCCATCATAAAAGAATAATAAGCTGACAGATCCACCACCATCCTGCATTCTAGGCTGGAAGCAAAACGGCTGATCCTTTTCTTCCATTGTACGGCGGACAAATGATCGATTTTTACGATTAATTAACTCAAAGTGGGATTCGTCACTAAAAACAACCCGATTCCAATCTCGTTCAGTCCAATTAGCATACTTTCTGCACCAATTTAATCTCTTTTTTATTTGGCACTTATTACGGAATGGGCGACGTTTTTTAGTATAGCTTTTGAGGCCGTGGTTATAAAGACGGCAATGGGGTGTTACGGCACTCACTGATTTCCCAAGAGAGGTTGACCATTTCAACGCTAATTCACGATTACTGGCGCAACGATTTTTCTTACACATTTGTATTAAAAGCCGATATTGAGCAGGTATTGTGCACTTTAAATGGCCTTGACCTGGCTTATGTGTCAGCGGTACATTTTCGGGAAACTCCAAGTCTTTTTGATATTTCTGTGTGCGAAAAGTTTTCTAAAAGCAGTGATGTTATAGAATTTTTTGCTCCATCCTGACTGTTTTTCAACCCATTTCTTTGCATATTTATAATCAAATCCAAAAAAAAAATTCAAAAATCTTGACCGCGGTGCTTAAATGTGACTCACAATACGTGGTTTTAAAAAGAACTGAATGCATTTTCATGTTTTAAATAAAATTATGTGAGCAAATAGTGCCGTTATAATTTTTACAGAGATGTTCTAAAAGAGTGTGCTATAATTGTGAACCACTCAAATAGGACATACAATTTTGAATTTAATTCCGCTCTTCTGTTTTTAATGTAACAACATTATTTCATAAGAACGCCTTTTTAAAAAATCCACACGAAAGTTTAAATTTAAAAGTGCGCTATAATTTTGAACAGTACTTTACATTACAAATTTTTTATTTTTTCAAACGTTTTTTCACCTATTCATTCACATCTGGTGACCCTTTGGTCCGATTTTGATGATTTTAAATAACAACTACTTCGGAATATTCCCGGAATTTATTTCGATACGTTACAAACGGAATAACAAACATACAAAAATCCTCTGCACAGTGGGGAAGAGGGTTTAAAAATAACAATTGATATTGAGTAATAAAAACTGATATGGAAAAACATTTAATAGGTTTTTATCAACAAAAATTGATATTGGGATAATACAAATTGAAATTCAGAATTCATACAAATTGTAGTTGAGATATTGATATTTGAGATTGAGAGATGAAAAATTCAATTTGTGAAAAGCGTTATTTATACTGAGAAATTAAAATTGATATTTAGAAACTAAAAATTGTAAATATATATTTTAGGTAAATTATACCCCATAGAAGCCGATTATATAATACCATACATTAGATCCAAAAGTGGTCAACTACCCGAAAATAAAAAAAATTTGGGTTTAAGCATATTGTTAAACTCAAAACCCACATAAAAGCACATAAAATTAACTCCTTCATGTCTTTATCAACAAAGATAATATAACTGGTAGAGATTGCGCAAGAGCAGTTCAATATTCATAAACATTATACCACTTAATTAGATTATAGGACATCTGTAATATTAATAGGCTAGGTGATTTCTTGTGACCGATGTTTTGTTCTACCCTTTTATCCCACTTTTGACCAAACGTATATTATTTGACAGGTATTTCTTTTTAGCTGTTCACCAGATTTACAGATTTTTAAATTTTTTCCTTTATTTTGAGTACATTGCATTTAAAGTTGCTACTAACACATACATAAAATTATACTATGCTATGTGTGTGTTTATTAAATTTATTAATGTGTTTGTAATAAAAATGAGTTTGTTTTTTGTGTTGATTTGTGAATTGGCTATATTTGATTAACATACTTTTAGAGTTTTTATTTAATGAAAAAAATAAAATTTCCTAGAATTTCGAGGGCTGGAATCTGCTAGTCTTAATTAAAGACAAATTAACTTATATGCATATATTGACTAAACATATCTTAGTTTATGTTCTCAATATCAATTTATTTATTTATTTATTTATTTATTTATTTATTTATTTATTTATTTATTTATTTATTTATTTATTCAGTCTATGGAATCATCCTTACAGACTACTTAAAGTATACATTTATATTATAATTTACATATATAATTAAACATTTAACAAAATTGATATATAACATTTATTTAATTCAGTTAATTTAATGCATTTAAGTGTAATGCACAATATCCAAACTTTTATTAAAATCTATAAACTGATACAGCATATTAAACTCATCACAAATTCTACGAAGTGGATTAAAATTAGCATAGTTTGTACAATAATATTTGATAGTTAGAAAGTTATAATTTCTTGATGATCGAAAAGGAATATTTATATTTATTTTGTTGATAAGAAATTCAGATTTAAGACTACCATTTAACAGTTTTAGCAGGAAAGTAACATTTAGCATATGTCTGCGATTTTTCAATGTAGGAAGCTTAATTAGAGCCAGACGATTTTCATAAGATGGCAACCTCATATTAGGATCCCAGCCCAAACCACGAAGACAAAATAACAAAAATTGTTTTTGAACTGATTCAATTTTGTTTGAATGTATATGATATTGCGGATCCCAGAATACAGACTCATATTCGAGTATTGGTCTTACCAAGGTAGTAAACAATTGTTTTGTCGTATACGGATCCGAGAACTCTTTAGCCCACCGTTTAATGAATCCAAGTACACCAGTAGCTTTATTTATTGTTAGCGAAATATGACTTCTAAAGTCTAATTTTTTAGCCAGAAGTACGCCAAGGTCATTGAATGAATCCACTAAATCAAGCACAGCATTATTCATGATATACCGACCATTAATTATACCCTATTCCACTATGTGGTTTGGGTATAATGACTTTGTGCTGCTGTTTGTAACAACCAAAAATATTTGACCTAGACCCATCTTTAATTATACCGATCGAATCAGAATCACTTTCTGAGTTGATTTAACAATGTCCGTCCGTCCGTCTGTGTGTCCATGTAAAGCTTGTAATCAAACTGCAGGTCGCAAATATGAACATATTTTGATGAAATTTGGTATATAAGCTTCTACCGGCCATGGGATGAACGCTATTGAAACTGGTGAGAATCGGTCCATGTTCAGACCTAGCCCCCATACAAATTACCCATATGAAATCGACATAAATTGCCATAAGATCCAAATTGTCATATAGATCTTACTCAAATTGGGTTTGTATGCGTTCATTACATCCATTAATGAGTAGTCCAAAAATGATCCCTTTGACCCCATACAGAGCTGCTTCCCGATCTTCACTTAAATCTATTAAAAAACAAAAATATTGCACTGATTCTTCTCAAATGTTGTTTGTATATATTTTTGCAAAATACAAGAGACTTTACCAAACATGATCAGATCGGTCCATTTTTGGACCTAGTCCCTATATAGATATAGCATCCGATATGAACTTTTTAATATCTGCAGCCAAAAAAATTAATAAAAATCCCACTCAAATTTGGTTTTTGCTTATTTTCTATGTGCAGTTAGTTGGGCCTAAGAGATAGGGTTTCTAAACGCATGGTATAGGGTATCGTATAGTCGGTCTAGACCGACTATAATTTTCTTACTTGTTGTAATTGGTCTTGTAAAAATCATATATTTGCATTTTTTGACATTTAGGTCCATTAGATTAATATTACACCAAGTAGTTAAACGATCAATATCATTCTGTAAAAGTGATTGTTGATCAAGATTGTTGAGGGTAAAAATTAACTTTACATCGTCTGCATACATTAATGTAGTTGAGTATTTAATTACAGAAGGAAGATCATTTATAAATAGCGTAAATAAAAGAGGTCCCAAGTGACTACCTTGAGGTACACCAGATAATACTTTTATGTTGTTGGAATACGGGTTACGAAACTTAATACATTGTGTTCTGTCTTTTAAATATGATCCAATCCATTTTATCAGCAATATACCAAAGCTCATACGGTCAAGCTTAAACAACAATAGATCATGATTTACTTTATCGAATGCCTTGCTAAAATCATTACACACAACATCTGTTTGTTTCATATTAATAATACCATCATTTACCAAAGTTGTAAGCTCCAAAAGATTTGTTATTGTAGAGCGTGATTTGCAGAATCCGTATTGCGTTCGTGATATGATAGAGGACACATGATGTGACAGCGTGTCATATATAAGTTTTTCAAATAGTTTTGGAATAGCACTTAGTTTAGCAATGCCTCTATAATTCGAAATAACAGCTTTAGATCCAGACTTAAAGAAGGGAATAATAAATGATTCTTTCCAAATGGTAGGAAAGTAACCCAATTTAAGGGATATGTTAAACATATAAGTCAAAGGAATATACAATAAATGTGCGCAGCGCTTTAAAATGCAACTAGGAACACCGTCAGGACCAGCAGCATACGACAATTTCAATTTTGTCAGGGCATTCAGAACTGTATATTGATTAATGGATGGTATATTAATAATTGAAGATTCCGATATTATGTATGGATACAGATTATTGCTATTAAATACTGTCGAAGAATAAGTTGATGCAAAAAAGTCTGCAAACATATTACTTATGGAATTATCATCTGAAGATTCTAAATCACCGTACTTCATAACCGAAGGAAAGTCCGCAGTACGTCTTTTTGAATTAATAAATTTATAAAATGATTTTGGATTATTTTTTTGATTATTCCTTACTTTAATTAAATAGTTATTATAGGCCAATTGATTAGCAATAATAAATTCCGATCTTGATAACGAGTATTCACATAATCTATCAATGTTCCATATTTTCTATAATTTTTGTACATTTTGTTTTTCTTACTTTTAAGTTGAGATAGATGTTTTGTATTCCAAGGAGGACCATTCGATTTAGGAGGTAACATTTTAGGTACAGATGCCGAGGAACATTCAAAGAGGTGATGATAAAATGTATGCAAACACAAGTCCAAGTTATCATTGCAACGAGATAACACATTTATCCAGTCAATTTGGAATAGATGGAGTTGTAAATCTTGGTAATTAGTTTTGTTAAAGCAAAAGATTTTATCGCTGTGAGTTAACTTTTTTTTATGAAGAGGATAGGAACAAGAGCAAGATATCTCAAGTGTTGGATGGTATATATCTTCCGGATTAGAAATAGGGCTATGCCGCAATATTGAAAAGTCATTAGGTTCGTTAACGAAAATAAGGTCCAACAGTCTACCAAATGCATTTGTGACGGAGTTGGCTTGGAAAAGGTAATTTTCCAATAAACCATGAATAAATGCAGCTGAAGAATCGGAATAATGAGATGGAACTAAATAATTGGTATCAGGATCAGCTTTCCAGGATGTAGACGGCATGTTAAAATCTCCAATTAACATTAATAAATCAGATGGTTTTATATAATTTTGGATTAAATCAACAGCTTTCAGATGATCCTCAGAAACAGAAAGCGGAGAGTTAGGCGGAATGTATGAGCAAATAATGTATATGTACCTGTTATTAATTTTAGATAAAACACATAAATCTCAATATGTAAAAAATCGTTTAAGATAATTTCTTCAGACGAAAATTCGTTTAGTATAGCAACCAATACGCCGCCACCAGACTTTTTTATCACATTATTACACTGATTATTATTTTTTATCAGATTCAATTCTTTCACAACTTTCTCTATCTTTTCTGAAAATTTGATATTTAGGGCAAAAAATCTCAGAGTTATTAACTTTTTTACTGAGCCAGGTCTCCGTAAATATAATAATATGATTATTGAAGCCAAAGCTATTACAATAAATTGACGAAAGTTTTGAATTCATACCTCTAATGTTTTGATACAAGATGTATATTAGTTTTTTGGATTTTGATCGGCGGATTTGGGAAGTTGAGCATTATCTTCTTCTCTATATATAAATTCACGTATTAATGCGTTTTTAGGCCAATAACAATTTGGCTATTCTCAATTTAAATTTTGAATTTTTCAATATCATGCATTAATTTCTTAATAAAAATTTTGCTTTATCAATTTTGGTTTTTAGCAATTCGATTTCAATTCTTCAGTTTTAAATGTCAGAAATTTATATCTAAATTATAATATCAATACATTTTTAAATTAAATTTTCATTTTCTCAATATCAATTTTATTTTTTTAAATCACTTAAGGTGGATTCATCGTCGCGAACCGCAGTCCGCAGAATGTTTTTTTTTATATATAAGTTTACTCGATAGAAAAGGAGAAGAAGGTTAGGTTAGGTTAGGTTGAAAGTGGCTGCTAAACCAAAGGAAAAGCACACTTAGACTCTGGAGTACATTGTGATACCACGGGACGAATAGGTGTCCCCCTCAGTCCCCACCGTAGAACCAGTTTGAGCTCCTGATGAAGCCCCTGATATGTGAAATGTCCACATATGAGAGATCAGAGAGATCGTGAAGAAACGGTGATCCCAATGTTCGAAGTCTCGTTCTGGAGAGCGCCGGGCAATAGCAAAGGAAGTGTTCTATGCTCTCCACCTCCTCCACATCCATGCAGCTACGACAGAAGTCATTTGACGAGACCCTGAGGCGTTCAGCGTGTCTCCCTATGAGGCAGTGCCCAGTGATAACTGCAACTACTGTTGAAATCTCCCCACGGGGGAGTGATAGTAGCGCGCTAGTGCGCTTATGATTTATAGCCGGCCAGATCTGTCTCGTGATCCTGCACGTTGATCCATTAGCCCATCTGTTGTCAGTTATGCCGGCGGTGTGAAGCCGAAGTTCCAGCTTGCAAGATTTCAGGGGTATACCAAAAGGAGAGGAAAGTAACGAGAAATCTTTACTCGTTATGACTGCAGACTAATTTGATTTTGAAATGCAGTCTGCAGTCTGCAGACAAAATATTGTCATATCTGTTTTTTTTTTCCTAAAGATTTTTAAGAAATGCTTTTTTTATGTGGTGCTTTGGCATCGAGCTGCGGGTTGCTCGTTATAATTCAACAAACGAGTCTTCAGTCTGCAGACTGCGGTTCGCAACAATAAATCCACTTTTAGGGCTTTCTATATATCTATTTAATATATTGCTGCTGTGGCAGAAAGTGTGCGTGAAGCGCCATCAACATCAATTCACCGTCGTTCTCAAGAATTGAATATTTCGGAGGCATCATTGAGACGAATTTTGCATAAAGACCTTGGCATGACGCCATACAAAGTCCAATTGGTTCAGGAGTTGAAGCCAACTGACCATCGAATGCGTTTTCGCTTCGCTAAGTGGGCCTGCGATCGACTTACAGAAGATGCCGATTTTGCAAAAAAAAAAAATCATCTTTTCAGATGAAGCTCATTTTGATCTTGGCGGGTATGTAAACAAGCAAAATTGTCGCATTTGGGACACAGAAAACCTGCACGCATACATTGAAAAGCCGATACACCCAAAACGAGTCACTATTTGTTGCGGATTTTGGAGGCATAATTGGGCCATTTTTCTTTGAAAATGAGCAAGGAGTGGCCGTTACAGTCAATGGCGATCGTTATCGGGCCATGTTAAACGAATATTGGCAACATTTGGTTTCAACAGGATGGCGCTACGTGCCACACAGCCGAAGCTACACTCGATGTTTTGCGCCCTGTTTTTGAAGATCGCATTATCAGCCGCAGAGCTTATGTCGTTTCGCCACCTCGGAGCTGCGATTTGACACCGTTGGACTATTATTTGTGGGGTGCCCTCAAAGATAAGTGTTACGCCAACAAGCCAGAGACAATTGACGCTTTAAAGGACAATATTCGTGAAGCCATTGGTGAAATACAGCTACACACAATATATAATGCGCTTAAAAATTGGACCGATCGTGTAGGCTACTCCATGGCCAGCCGAGGCAGCCATTTGAATGAAATTATTTTCCATTATTAACCGGAAGGATTGTACTTTCAAATAAAAAAAAAATTTGAGATAATATTCAGTAGTTTTTTTATATAGCATTTTCAAAAAAAAAAAGTTATTTGGCGTACCCTTTACTTAACTTATTTAATTTGGCCAGTTCCAGAAAAATTTTATGTTTCTACATAAATTCGATATAAATAAATATTCATTGGCCTAGATAACCTCATTTATTATGAGATCTACAGTCTCTCTCTCCTTCTTAGGCGTTATTGGATGCGATTGTTGAGAAGGTCACGTGCTAAGAGATTCGGGTGAGTTTCTAGTTTTTTCAGGTAGCTTGAATAGTTTTTCATAATTTCGACTTTGACTAGGGGTACGTTTAATTCTCTATGCAATTGTGAGTTTCTCACATACCATGGGGCGCGGGTAATCAACTTTAGGATCTTATTTTGGCATCTTTGTATTTTCTCTATTTTAGAAGCTAAGGCGGTTCCCCATAACTGTCACCAAATGGGTTTCATGATTGAATTATAGATCAATAACTTGCAATCAAGACTTAGCTTTGAATTTCTGTCAATTAGCGACGTAAATTGAACTAATTTTAATTTTATTTGTGTTAATTTTGATTCTATATGTTTGTTCCAAGTAAGGCGGCGATCAAGATGAAATCCCAAATATTTTAAATCAGAATGTTGCGGTATTTGCTGATTGTTTATTCGGATTAGAGGACATGTTTCTCTTCTGAGCATAAAAGTAACATGGATACATTCTTGTTCCTGTATTCTTATTTTCCACCTGTGTAACCAGTACTCCAATTGTAAAACATATCGTTGTAAAAGTGTAGATGCTGTTGAGTGGTCCTCATGAATACTCAAAATTGCCGTGTCATCTGCAAAGGTTGAAGTAATCGTATTTTCATTACTTGGCATGTCCACAGTATAAAGAATGTATAGGAGCGGACCCAGAATACTGCCCTGTGGAACACCAGCTTTTATATCCTGAGCGGGGCTTGCAAAGTTGCTCTCCTTTATTGAGAATTTCCTGTTAATTACATAGCTTTTCATTAGTTTACGAACGTTTTTCTCGTGCCAAACCTTATCGAATGCTTGCGAAACGTCAATAAAAAGGAGCAGAGCAGTACTTTTTTTCTTCAAAGGCTTTTCTTATAGCGCTTACTAACCTATGGACTTGCTCAATGGCACTGTGTCTTCGCCTAAATCCGAATGTGTGGTGCTGTGTCTTCGCCTAAACCTTCGTATGATCTTTACCTGGCTTGGGTACCATGGTAACAAGCGCAACTTTCCATTCTGAGTGATGATATTCAGGGCGTAATATAGCGTTAAATATAAAAAGAATTATTCCCAACGCTATTCGGGGTAACTCCAAAAGCATTTCATTACTGACCCCGTCGATCCCTGATGCTTTTTTTGGGTTAAGATCAGAAATGGCCTTTTCAATCTCTCTAATCTCAAATCGAAGTGACATTGCACTGTTCTGGTTTATTATTGTTGGTAACTTATTTATTGAACTAGTAGTTATATTCGGAGTAAAAACTTTTTTCAAGTGTTCTGCAGATAGATTGCCTTTTTCTATATCATTTCTAACCTAACCTCCAGTTTTGCATTCTTAAGGCCTAGTTAGCCACACACTGTTAAAATGTATCTGTACCGTAAATGTAACGTTGACATTTAGTGCAATTATAGAACGTAAAAAACGAACCATCATATTGCTGTGTAAAATTAACCAAACTTTATCAGCTGTTCACAAATGTCACGTACAAATCTATTTTCAACAGATTGGGACGTTCCGGTTACGTGACAGTTGAGTTCGGTAACTGCTCTAAATGCTTTTCATGTAACAGCTGACACGGTTGGTTACGGTTACGTGTGGCTAACTAGGCCTTTAATGGTGGTTTACGTTCAACGGGTCTTTTAAGATTTTTTTTAGCTCGCCATAACGAGTAATCAGTTCTTGAAATTTTTCGAGATATTTGTTTAATTTATCATGTCTCTGGGTTTCAAGCAACTTTCTTAAATTTGATGTTCATGCTTTCAATTGTTGCTTAAGTTGAGGAGATCTGTACAGTTTTTTTTTTATTATTTATTTATTTGCTTGCCTGTACAACAAGAACAAATCTTATAATTACAGTACAGGAATAATAATGCTAAGGCATGAGAATTATTAGTTACTAAATACATACATTTTTAATACAGAAAATATTTAAGACAAAATGGTAAACAATAACCAAGAAAATAATACAAGATTACAAAAAATAAAAAAAGAAAATAAGTTAATTTAATTAATTAATAAAATTGTTATGCAAAATATTCAAAAAGGAATTTTTTAAAATTTGAAGCGTTGCTGTTAAGTTGCTGAGATTGTGGAAGCATATTCCAAAGACGTATAGCGTTGACGTAGAAATGCCATTCAGATACCAAATAACGATGACGAGGTAGAATTAATTTTTTTTCTCGGTTTGATCTGGCGAACCGGAGATTTTCATACAGGTAAAGTGGTTTTGCGGTGAAAATTACTTTATGAAGAAACAAAAGAACTCTAATTTTCATCAGATATTCAAATGATACGCCGAAAAGTTTATTCGTGAAGGAAGAAGTTCCGGCAGACCTTCTTAGTCTAAAAACATATATAATTATGCTGTTATATAAAACATTAAGTTTGCCTTTATTAAAAGAATCAGAGTTTACAAAAAGTTCACACCCGTATAAAATACCGGGAATTAAATACGTTTTGGCTAGAAGTATTCTTATATTTAAGGGAGTGAAAGATTGAGTGTGCCGTAGAGTTCTGAGCTTCATGTAAGTTTGAACAACAGTCGTATTTATATGGTTCGATCAAGTTAGAGTATTATTAATAGTTACTCCAAGATTTTTTGTATTTGTAACAAAGTCAATTCTATCGCCGTTGATAACTATTTCATTCCCAAACTCTGGATTTACATTTCGTTTGCGTATTAGCAGACATTTTGACTTGCTAGGATTAATGCATAAACCATTTGCTGACGCCCATCTGTACAATTGACTAAGGTCATAGTTAAATTTGTCTATATTTTCATCTATTGACTCGATTGGGGTGCTCAGAAAGAGTTGTACATCGTCAGCGTACATGTGTATCTTACAATGAGAAAGATAATCTGGAAAATCATTGATATAGATTGAGAACAAAAGTGGCCCTAATACAGATCTTTGCGCTACACCTTTTATAAGTTGTAAAGTCTCAGATGAGTTGCTATTTACGTATACGGATTGTGTGCGATTTGGGAGATAAGAGGAAATTAAAAGCGTTGATGTTGAGGAAAAATTAAAGAAACGTCTTAATTTCATACAGAGAGTTTGATGATCAACTGTGTCAAACGCCTTGGAATGATCTAGAAGTACAAGGAAGGTTATTTTGCTGTCGTCTATGTCACGTCTTATGTTTTCGCAAACGTCAGTTAAGGCTGTCACGTAACTGTGGTTTGCTCGAAAGCCGGATTTTTTGTGGGACATTAAGTTGTGTTCAGTTATATATTCATTCATTTGAAAAAAAATTATCTTTTCAAAAACTTTTGACAAATAACATAGAATGGCTATTGGTCGTTGCTCAGAATTTGATTTTGGGATAGGTATTATTTTAGCATGTTTCCATGTGGTAGGAAACTGCTTGAAGTTATAATGCAGTTGAAGAAAAATGTTATATAAGGCAGTAAAAGTGGAAGAACTATTTTAATAAATTTCGGATTTACATTATCATATCCTACAGAGTTTGACTTTAAGAGAGAAAAGCATTTTATAATATCAAGTTGATTAACGGATTTAAATTCAAAGGAATTTTCCTCGGCAAAATTTGGAGTATTTCGTATATTATTGTATAATTCATGATCAACTTCTACCGTAAATTTTAAGTTCAATTCGTCAGCGTCTATCGAACAGCTATTATTATTGCATCTTCCAATGCCAATATCTCTAATTGTCTTCCACGTTTGTTTGGAAACAATGGCAGAATTAAATTTCATAGAAAAGAAATTGCACTTAGCAGTTTTGATTTTTCGATTAACATCTCTCCTAGCCGTATGATATTCGTTTTGCAGTTCAGGTGTTTTAAACCTCTTCCATCTGGAGTACGCAATATCCCTTCGATAGATCAAGTCTTTTATAGTATTTAGTAGTAAACCAAAGTTTAATACTGACTGTTTTGGATTTTGTTTTCAGAGGTACCGCTTCGTCGAAAAGTTGTAATAAATTGTTCTGTAGGAAGGTTAATTGATCATCAACAGATGTCATGCAGTAAATACAATCCCAGTCAATTTGGTAAAAGTTTGAGTAAAGTAATGCGTAGTTTAGATTTTTGAAGTCACGGTATGATTAAACCATATTAGTTTGTTGAATTTGATAGTTGTAAGTCAGGAAGATCAAATCGTGTTTTGAAAAGCATGGTGCTGAAATTTGATCATACAATAACACGTTAGACAAATCACTGACAAAGAAGATATCAAGCAGACTATTGCTATTGGTGGTGTAGTGTGTAGGATTGTAACGATTTACAGGTTCAAGTCCATAAGTTATCATGCTGTCAGTAAGCGCTGATTCATTAATAATGTTTGAATTAAAATCTCCAGCTATAATAATATCATTATATCCATCTGTTAAGATCTCCAGTTTATCAAGAAACTTGGAGAACCTAATATTTTTATTTGGCCTGTATACATACTAGGGTGCCCCTTAATAAAAAAAGTGTTCAAACTGAGAAATACAAAGTCGTGGCGCAAAGCGATTGAAAATTTCAAGTGTGTTTATATGGGGAAAATATGACTATTTTTCAGATTTTACGAAAATTTCGTTCTATAGTTTAATTTTTCCGACAAGCTGTTACATAATTCGGAATCAGTATTAAATTATCCTTTCAAAAGGCTATAAAACTTCAAAATCGTGTGAAACCTCGCCAAGAAATAGCAAATGCCCCAGACCACTTTTGTGCCAAAAAAAAAAAACTAGGTCATGAAATTTGATGGCATTTTTTTCAACTTTGAGAAATTGATTAAAGCCATCATTCTTTTTTGGTCTCTATACTTATAAGTACTTAGATGTGAAGTATTGTTTTATTACCACGTTGTTAACCTATTGCGCATTGAGACCGAAATTTTTTTGATAAAATTTTTAAAACTCCTTTTTCAAGTTTGAAAAAATTTTCTTAAACAAAATTTAAAAAAATTATATATTACTTTAAGGTTTTATTAAATACATGTTGCAGATTAACTGTGTGAATTTTTAAGTAAATCCCTCTGCCAGAATTTTTTTGACAAGGATTTTATTTTTGCGGATTTCGAGAAAACTTGGATTTTTGTGAAATATTCTGTAAATGTACTCTTTCTAAATACTTTGTATCAAAAATTCATCACTTTTCTACTTTTAAATGTTATATTTTATCTTAATAGCCTAGGGTTTCGGAAAAAAATAATATGACTCCATTAACCCTTTTGGAATTGGGTTCACATATGACCCCAAGCTAATAAAAGACAATTTATGCAAAAAATTCAAATATTTGGTAAGTGCTGTCCAATTTTTAGATGCGACGCTTAAAATGTAATAACCAAATGTGTAGAAGTTTCGTTCCCATTATTTGCCAAGGCCAGATTTGGATTTTAAGATATTTTAAATAAAAATTACCGAAAACAAGTTTTTCTATTACACTCGATGAAACCACTATGTAGAATTTAAGAAAAATAATTCGGTTAATTTTTTTTTTTTATTTAACCCTTCAGTGCTCTTGAGATCAAAATTATCCATTGTGATATATCTCTGGTGCAATTATTAACCAATTTTGTTATAAAATTACTTTATATAATAAAGTAATAGTTGAATATCTTGCGGTCTCACTCACCAATTTGGTGGATATTGATAAAAAATGCCAAAAAAAAAAATTCAGGTCAATCGGTGAAGATGCCATTACTTATAATGGTTGACATTTTTGATTTTTAATAATCGGTCGCTTTATATTATCTTCAATGTCACCTACATCTTTTCAAACTTCTAACATTTTATTTCCCAGTTTTAAATAGTTTATTAAATAAAAGTAAATTTCAAATATAATAATATATATAAAAGTTAATATTAAATTAATACTACTCTTAATGGAATAAATTACAAAATTAAATTAAAGTGAATTTCAAAAAACGTCCTATTTTTGAGACATATGACCTAAGTTGTTTTAATTTATATTCGCGAGCAATAAGCAGATAATTGCACCAGAGATATATCACAATGGATAATTTTGATCTCAGGAGCACTGAAGGGTTAAATAAATAAAAATTAACCGAATTATTTTTCTTAAATTCTAAATAGTGGTATCAACGAGTTTAATAGAAAAACTCGTTTTCGGTAATTTTTATTTAAAAATATCTTAAAATCCAAATCTGGCCTTGGCAAATAATAGGTTAACGTTCTCGGATTTATCCCAAATTTTCGGAACGAAACTTCTACACATTTGGTTATTACATTTTAAGCCCCGTATCTAAAAATTGGACAGCACTTACAAAATATTTTAATCTTTTGCATAAATTGTCTTTTATTAGCTTGGGGTCACATGTGACCCCAATTCCAAAAGGGTTAATGGAGTCATATTATTTTTTTCCGAAACCCTAGGCTATTAAGATAAAATATAACATTTAATAGTAGCAAAGTGATGAATTTTTGATACAAAGTATTTAGAAAGAGTACATTTACAGAATATTTCACAAAAATCCAAGTTTTCTCGAAATCCGCAAAAATAAAATCCTTGTTAAAAAATTTTGGCATAGGGATTTACTTAAAAATTCACACAGTTACTTTGTAACATGCTTTTACCAAAACCTTAGAGAGTCAGATCCATTTTTTAAAATTTTGTTTAAGAAAATTTATTAAAACTTGAAAGAGGAGTTTTCAAAATTTTATCAAAAAAATTTTCCATTTTCGGTCTCAATGCGCAATAGGTTAACACCGTGATAATAAAATACTATTTCATATCTGATTACTTATAAGTATAGAGACAAAAAAAGAATGATGGCTTTAATCAATTTCTCAAAGTTGAAAAAAATGCCATCAAATTTCATGACCTAGTTTTTTTTTTGGCACAAAAGTGGTCTGGGGCATTTGCTATTTCTTGGCGAGGTTTCACACGATTTTGAAGTTTTATAGCCTTTTGAAAGGATAATTTAATACTGATTCCGAATTATGTAACAGCTTGTTGGAAAAATTAAACAATAGAACGAAATTTTCGTAAAATCTGAAAAATAGTCATATTTTCCCCATATAAACACACTTGAAATTTTCAATCGATTTGCGCCACGACTAAACGTTTTTTGATTGGCCCAAACCTTTGAATTTCTCAGTTTTTTTGCTATTCGCATATTTCTAGGGGGTGAGACCGACAGTTTGAACACTTTTTTTCCCTCCATATAACGAAGGGCCACCCTAATACACACCCTGCAAGCATTTTCCTTCCGCTTGATTTGATCTGTACGAAAATATATTCTACATTATCTTGCTTCTCAGATTTACAGCAGAAAGTACATGCAATATGATCTCTAACAACACCACCGCCCTTGGAAATATTCCCTCTATCTTCACACTCCCTATCAGATCTAAAAACTCTATACCTACGCAGACAATTGAAATTATCTCTTCGAGTTCTTCTTTTTCATTTAATAGCCGCTCGACATCTACCGTACTAGTTCTATACTGCCTTTTGTGTCGGGGGGTTTCGCAGCAAGTTGAGAAGATATTTGAGGTTTTGTTCAAAGTTAACAATAGCCAGGTCAATACCATCTGGTGTTCTTAGTGGTAACCTATACGTACAATGGGTACTGAGAAGCTTTCTACACTTTAACCAATCTATAATACATGTTGGCGCTAAATTACCATTCGAGGGCACAATTTCTCAGGGGTTAGAAATAGTAACAATAATTGGTGTGTGATCTGATGAGAGTTCCAATGAGGATTCAGCATTTATAAGTTCTCTCGCAATGTTCTTCGTTACTCCAAAATCGATTAATTCGGGAATCTTTTGTTATCTGTCGGCCGGTATGTTGGTTATCCGCTTGAGATAACATCTATGCCCATATTAGAAATTGTGCAAACAAACACGGCCTTTCGGGGAGATTAAACGTGACCCCCAAAATGTATGCTTGGCATTATAATCGCCAGCAGCAATAAAAAGAGGGAAAAGTAATTTAAAAAATATTGTATTGATTTTCCGTTATAGAAAATCTTGGTGGAGAATATATTGATGAGATAACTAAATTGTTATCAAATTCCTCAAAGCAGATTGTAGTAGCTTGAAGGTAATCTTCACAATAATCGCACATTAGATGACGCCTGAGTTGACATTTAATAAGAATGTCTGAGCCACAACATGCTCTGCCTCAGTTTTTTTTTCTTGTCTCAAATTCAATTAATATTTTCTCAATATCTATTTTGATTTCTCAATTTATATTTGTATTTTCTCAATATAATTTTTATTTTTTCAACTGCAATTGAAAAATGTGTAATTAAATGTTTTTTCAGCGACATGATAACGTTATCCAATCAAATGTTTACCAAGAATTGGCAACACTGTTAGAAAATGATATTAAAATTATATAGTTTTTTTAATATATTCATATAATTTTTATTTCCAGATTTATTGCATTTTTATGCGAATATTTTTGTAATTTATGTAAATAAAAAATTAGTTCGCACATGGAACAGAAACTACCTGTTCTACACACCTTTATAGAAATATTTATGAAATATTTTATTGCCTGATATGATAATGATTTGTTGGTCATTTTTTAATCAAATTATATTATAAAAATTAAAAAATAAGCATTGATATTTTAAGAAAATTATTATCATAGCTAGTCAAGGTCATTAATATATTTTTAATTTCCTAGGTGAATCCACTGTATTAAAGCTTAAATGAACGATTTTATTTTAACTATAAACCTCTTACCTTTCTTTAAAGGAGTTTTTATCCAAAATGTATTAATTCTGAAAATATAGGAAATAATTTCAACATTAAAATTAATAGCGTACAAAAATTATTATAAATATCTCAATAATTTTATTATAACTTTGTAACTTATGTAACTTATTAGATGTAACTCTGCATTAATAAAATTTCTGTGTAATTACTTAATTATGTTGAGGAATTTTTACATCGTGAACGCGTACATATAAAAATTAAAACATTAAACACTCGCGATCGGGAAAAGCTGATACACCCCTATAAAACCGATAACAATTGATTCAACCAAATTTATTAAAAAACTCTAAAATAATTCATTAGCAGTTACAAAAAAAAATAAAAATAACAATAATAAAGGTAATAATAAAGATAATAAAAATAAAAAAAATAAAAAAATTATAAAAAAAAAACGAAATTAAGTCATAAACAACATATAGAATTTCTCTGTTTCCTATTTTATTACTATCTTTTTATTTTTATTTTGTTTTTATTATTATCTTTTTATTTTTATTTTTTAAAACTGCTAATGAATTATTTTAAATTTTTTAAATAAATTTTGTTGGAACAATTGTTTTTAGATGACGCGTTCAAGAATATGTTCTGTTCTTTTAGCAGTACACGTGCAAGAACACGCACTTAAAATAAAGCTACACTCGAATCTGTGTGGTTTATGTGTGTTCGAAACAATAAAATAAGTATAGACCGTATATACAATACCCTATACTTTTAGTTTCTTGTTAGAGTCTTAGGCCTAACCGAACTGGGTGAATTTATTAATCGACATAAGAAATATTAATAAACTGAATTCAAGATTGTCAGATATTTTTGGCAGCAAATATGTGAATATTATATGGGGTCTTTGTACAAAAATTGTGTGATTCAGACCATATTTATGTCACTTATAAAGGGTGATTTTTTAGCTATTATCTTTTTGGCAACACTGGTTTAAACAGCTGACGCACGTTTCGTGTTTTGTTTCATTGTCAAACATCTTCAGTTTGGTCTATAATTTAACCATGAATCGTCTTACAAACGAACAACGCTTGCAAGTTATTGAATTTTATTATCAAAATGCGTGCTCTGTTAAGAAAGTTCATCGCGCGCTTCTTCCATTTTATGGTCAGTTTAATCGACCCACTGAAGCGGCTATTTGGGCTATTGTGACTAAATTTCGCACCAAATTTACATTGTTGGACATTAAACCACCAACACGCTTACGTAGAGTGCGAACTGAAGAAAATATCGCAGCTGTATCGGCCAGTGTTAATGATGACCATCAATTATCGATTCGTCGCCGTTCGCAGGAATTGGGCCTCTGTTACTCAACAACGTGGAAAATTTTGCGGAAGGATTTAGGTGTGAAGCTTTTCAAAATATAGTTGGTGCAAGAATTGAAGCCGAACGACCTACAGCAACGTAGAATTTTTGGTGAATGGGCTCTTGGAAAGTTGGCCGAAGATCCACTTTTTTACCGAAAAATTGTGTTCAGCGACGAAGCTCATTTTTGGCTCAATGGGTACGTAAATAAGCAGAATTGTCGATTTTGGAGTGAATATCAGCCAGAAGCATTGGAAGAGCTACCAATGCATCCAGAAAAAGTCACAGTTTGGTGCGGTTTATGGGCTAGTGACATCATTGGACCGTACTTCTTCAAAGATGATGCGAATCGTAAAGTAACTGTGAATGGTGAGCGCTACCGAGAGATGATATCCAACTTTTTTTTGCCCAAAATGCAAGAGCTTGACTTGCATGACATGTGCATTCAACAAGACGGTGTCACATGCCACACAGCACGCGCAACAATGGCCTTATTGAGAGGCGAGTTCGGTGAACATTTTATTTCACGTTCGGGACCGGTCAATTGGCCGCCTAGATCGTGCGATTTAACGCCTTTAGAGTATTTTTTGTGGGGCTATGTTAAAGCTCATGTCTATACAGACAATCCCGCTTCAATTGACGCATTGGAAGACAACATTGAAGCATTTATTCGTGAGATACCGGCCGAAATGTTCGAAAGAGTATGCCAAAATTGGACTAAGCGGATGGACCATTTGAGGCGCAGGCACGGTCAACATTTGCAAAACTTTCCTATAGCTCTTAAAAAATCACCCATTACTTCGTGTTCAAATGAAAAGGCGGATTTTGTTAAAAAAAATCTTTATTTATTCTTTTAAATCATTTGCATTGCCTCTAAGAAATTCCCCTCCGATACACTATACGCATACCAACATTATTTTTGATTACCCGAAAGAGCTTTTAAAGCCGATTTTCGGGACGGCCTTCAAAACGCGCCGTTATTAATCTTTTATCTGGTCATTCGAATCAAAATGGTGTTCCCGGAGTGGTCTTTTGACTTTATTAAATAGCATGAAGTTACACGGTGCTAAATCAAGTAAATATGGTGGTTATAGAACGATATGAGTCGAATTTTGTTCGAAAAGGTTCTTACGAACTAATACCATGTACACTAAGTCGCAAAACTCTACATACAATATACATATTTTATCTATTTTAACCATAATTTAGCATTTGTCATTAATTGTTAGAAAATTTTTAGTACTCACTAATTAACAGGGTCGGCTTAAAAACAAGAAATTAAAAAAAATTTTAAAAATATGGTTGTTTTAGTTGGTAAATTAAAATTTTTTGCAATATGCAACTCAGAAAGCGTAGCAAAATTGTACATATGTCATTGAATTTTATAGAATACTAGCTGAACCCGGTGTGCTCATCGTTATAAAATAAAATAAAAAAAAAATATTTATACATTAACAAAATATTATTTATTTAATTATTGCACTAACAACTTTACATAGTCAAGAGCTTAATAGAAGTTATTATGGATTTTAATTTTTCTAAAAAGGGCGTGGTCCCGCCCAGTTTTCTTGTAGTACTATTTCTATTAATTTCAATACGATATATACCAAATATAATCGCCGTAGGTTAAAAAATGGCCGAGATATGACGATTTTAAATTTTGGGTTATATGGGTGGGACAACGCCCCTTTGCCCACTAACAACTTTATATAGTTAAGACTTATTATTTCGCAAAAATATCCTTTTGTGAATTTCATGATGATCCTTCCAGTAGTTTTGAAGATATTACGATTTTTTTTTTTCTAAAAAGGGGAGTGGTCCCGCCCACTTTTCTTCTGGTATATATTTCTATTCATGCCAATACCATATGTACAAAATATGACCGCTGTAGATCAAAAAATTCCCGAGATATGACGATTTCAAAATTTTGGGTTATATGGGTGTGACACCGCCCCTTTGTCCAATCAAAAATTTATATAGCAATATTATTCCTTCCAGAGTCACAGTAACACGCTGCGAAAATTTCAGGAAGATTGGTTCAGGGGTTTGGCCTCCTATAAATCACAAACAAACACACATTCATTTTTATACATATATATAGATTGAAAGCAGATTAATTATAATTTAAGGTAAAATGGGGCGAAAAAGGGGGATTTGGTAATAAAAAAATGTATGGCTACCTTACCTGTAGATAAAAAGTGTATAAAACTTTAGGTAAATACATATTACAAAAAAAGTATTTTGTATAGCAAACATTGTTAGTGGTATAAGTAAGTATCTGAATTTAAAAAAAAGGGGCGGTGAAGTGGGCGTGGTTCATAGTTATATGGCGACGTTAACAGTATTAAGAGCAATATACTACCAAATAAAAAAAAATCCGTTGGAAGGAACAAATTTGTACAGAGAACAAAAAGTTTAAAACTTTTAAACAAAATTTGGCGTGAAAAGGGGCGTGAAAGGGGGCGTGGCGTAAGAAAAGTTTATTTCTACCTCGCCTGGAGTATAATGTGTATACAATTTGAAGTAAATCCGTTAAAAACTATAAGGGAGCAATTACATAATTTTAAAAAAGTGGGCGTAAAAGAGGGCGTGGTCGAAAAAAAAATACCATATTAATCATGCCAAAGCCCCAGTTAAATGCTGTGAAAATTTCAGGAAGATCGGTCCAGAGGTTTGGTCTCCTATAAGGTACAAACAAACAAACAAATAAACAAATAAACAAACACACATTCCATTTTATATACTCTATATGTATATAGATTTTTACTGTAATGCTGCTTATTTCAAATTTGGAGTTCATTAGTTTAATGTGGACTACGTGGGTGAGGTTTTATATAATATTTTTTATCTTAATATTAATGCAATATAACAACAAATGGCGAAAAGAAAGGAAATATTCACCGGTGTTCGAAAATTAGTTATCAAGCTATCAAATGAAGGGAAATCTATGGCAAAAGAACTGAAAGCTATGAAAGTTTGCCATGAACGGGACGTCCATCAAAACTTAATGAACGATTAAGGCGTAAAATTGTGAGAGAAGTCATTGAGAATCCAAAAAAAAGTAGTGTAGAACTGAAAAATTATATAAAAAAGACTATGGAGTTGATGTCCATGCTGATGCAGTTCGTCGCTGCTTAAGAAAAGTTGGACTCAAGTCGTACATAGTACTGCATTACTGTTTGGTGATGGTGTGGGGGTGCATGAGTGTTGATGGAATAAGATTTATTGATGGTACTATGGATGGTCGCGGTTACATAGATATTTTTAAAAACTATTTTGTGCCGAGTGTTGAAAAATTAGAACTGAAAGATGATTTTATATTTATGCATGATAACGATCCCAACCATAACTCAGGCCTTGTCAGAGAATGAAAAAAAAAAATTATGAAACCACTTGCAATCGAGGAAGTTTTTTGTACAATTTAAGAATATTAATTGCATTTTTGTATATTATTTTTTTTTTTTTAATTACAGGCTGTTTTTGCTTTATTCAAAAGATTAATAGTAAAAAAAATATTATAAAACAGTTAGTAATAAGTACAGAATGTGAATGTCAATTAATGACTCCTCGACCGACCAGTGCATCTTCAAACACTTAATTGCCTTCTTGCATTTTGTATTGGTGAGTGAGGTTAACAGTTGATTGAAGGACGCTTCGTTGTAGTGTTGCGACTGGTACCAAGCATTTGCTCATTCATAGCAGATGAAGTCGCATGTACTAAACGAGGATGCGGCGCCACTCTGGCATTAGAAAAAATGCTATAACATCATATATTCCACGCGAGTTCCACCTTGCCTGGTGTAAGTTTGGGAGTTTTTTCCAGCTTATTCGGGGCCATCGTGAAGTTGTTTTGTAATATGCCTGACATAGTTAATACAAGAACTTTAAATCATCTCGCCATCCAGGATTCTCGTCTATGTTAACATCATCTATCGCAACTTGATGGTAATGAGCCTGAAGAGAGACATAGTTTTCTCTTAATTTGTCATTGAAGGAATAGTTGAGTTCTGGTTTGCTCGTTGGCTCTTGAATAAGGAAATTCATGACGTACATCACAAAAAGGTCGAGTACATGGTGCTGACAGCCAATGTATTGTGGCTTCTGAAAGCTTGCTCAAGATATCATCCTGTATCAGCTTTACAATCCCGTGCAAACAACCAGTATTTACTGCTGTCGTGTCGCAGATTATCATGCGAATATTTCCCCAAGTATCGTATTCATCAATTAGCTTATGTAGTTCCTTGTGAATAGCCGCTCTCACATTACAGAATACCGAGTTTGATTTCGGTTGTGGTATTTTTCATCAGAACTACTTGATACTCTTCCCCTTGGACACTTTTACCTTCAAACTAAAGAGAATAGGGATCTTTTCTTTGAAGTTTTTCAAAAATTTTGGTTTCATTTGCTGTCCTTCTGAGATTACTCGTTTCCAGACACCCGACTGACTTGGAACCGGTTATGTACTTTATATGTATAAATGTTGTTTTCCAGTACCAGTAAATTCGCTGTTGTAGTGCTTGTTCTTTGTATTTTGGTTTGCATTCAGAAGAAGATGACGTGGAAGAAGAGCTTGGAGACTTGGGTGAAGAATCGGAGGCAGATTCAGAGACAATATCATGTGTGGGTTGCGATTGAGAAGTGCTGGTTTGAGCTTGAGATATTGATAGTCGGATTCGTTTTCTTGGGTGGATTGATTCCAAAGGGGCTTGTTTGACCATTGAATAACACACTTTACCTCCACTCTCAACTTGACTCTGGTAAAACTCTTTATCTTCTAGGCTTTTCCATTCTCAATTCACGTTGGTGACATCAAATAAGTGTTGCAGTGAATTTGTCTTACGGGTTCTTTTTGTTTTTGTCATTTAGATCAATCAGACGATTGAGTTTCTTTCTGATGAGTGCGCTAGATTGCAGTGGAAAGTATAGAGTTTCCCTCCAGAGCAATTCTATATCCGTAATCATATTTTTGATTCGATCTAGTCGCCGTTTCTCGCTGTTGAACAGAAAAGTGAAGTGTCCAAGAATTTGGCGGTTTGTCGGCATCCGTGTGAGATTGGAGAGCTTTTCAACAGATGAAATGCTTGGATCCCTTTTCTGTTTAGAAGAGGAAAGTAGATTCTACGTCCGAATAGACCTGTTTTCCTTTACACTATTGTTGGAATTTCTAGAAGACATTTTATGATGATTAAATGACTTCTTCTTAGTAAGACTTGATCGAAAAGATTTAAATTAAAAAAGGGAATCTTTCTTCAATTTTTTTTTAAATTTAATGTTACTAATGTCATCTGAATACAATTATTCCTCGAATTTAAGGGGTTTTATTTTTGTAATGCAAAATAATAAAAATAGTAATCACCCTACTGCACATGTTAAATTTTTTTTTATGCAAAAAGTGAGTTTACAAATAATCACAAAAAAAAAGTAATAAAGATATTTAAAAGTTTAAATTTAAATGCTTAAAAAAAATTAAAAAATACTTTTAGATGGCGGTCAGTCATATTTCAAATGCTATGTTGCCTATAGGCTAAACCACGATACATAGGAGTTTGAAATCGATATCAATTCATTTTTAGGTCTAAACTAACAACTACATACATAAACTTGAAAAATGTTTAACCACGTCCCAATTAATTCGTGCATGAAGGGGTTAAAAAATTTTCGAAACAAATGGAGGACATACCATACAAGCCATTGAAAATTTACGAATTTATCCCAAAGTGCCCAAAAATACGTCGTTTGTAGACTTTTACTATTGCTAGGGCGACTAAATTCTATATTTTTTTTATTTAATGTTATTTAGCTATACGAATTGTGATTTTCTTTATTTATTTTAATTATCTTTTATCCTGCTTAATAAAAAAATTTTAAATGTTAATGTTTTTCTATTAAAAAGTAAAATTAAAGTAGAGTTTTGCGACTAAGTGTAAGACGTTGCATTATCATGGTGCAAAAATTAAGAGTTAATTGCCCATAATTCTGGTGCTTTTTGAAAATATGTAGTCACTTAAGTCTATCAAAAAACAAAAATACTGCACCGATTTTTTCTCAAAATCAAAAAAAAATTAGCTCCCTTACCAAATATGGTCAGGATCGGTCCATTTTTCGATCTAGTCCCCATATAAATATGGCATCCGATATGAACTTTTTTATATTCAAGGGCAAACATTATTAGTGCCAGTCAAATTCGGTTTATGCTATTTTCTGTATCCAATTAGTTGGGCCTAAGAGATAGGGTATCGCATAGTCGGTCTAGACTGACTATAATATTCTTACTTGTTTTTCCTTCATATTGGCGATTTTTGGTAACTAGCAGATTCCAGCCCTCGAAATTCGAGCGCAAATTCTAGGAAATTTTATTTTTTCATTAAATAAAGACCCTAAAAGTATGCTAATCACTTATAGCCAATTCACAAATCAACACAAAAAACAAACTCATTTTTATTACAAACACATTAACAAATTTAATAAACACACACACAGCACTGTATAATTTTATGTATGTGTTAGTAGCAACTTTAAATGCAAATTACTCAAAATAAAGGAAAAAATTTAAAAATCTCTAAATCTGCAAAACGGCTAAAAGGAAATACCTTTCAAATAATATACGTTTGGTCAAAATTGGGATAAAACGGTAGAACAAAACATCAGTCACAAGAAACTGCCTAGCCTATTAATATTATAGATTCTTTCATTATGGCAATATCAGCCTTAGCTAATATGACATGTGGAGTATAATGCCTGGTTTTCATTATGTCATTTTCAATGGCAATTGTTGTCAATTATTGTCGGTTGTATGAAAACGGGTTTTAATATCTTGTCCCCTGGCAACATTTGACATATGAAATGAAATTGCCAGCATGTTGGCAATTTGTTTGTGTTTGACAGCCGGATTTTTGTTTGTTTATAAGATGTAATGAATACGTAATGAATAGAAAATTACGAGATGTCAGTTGAGGCAATTGTTTGTTGTCAGCTTATATGACATAGTGAAAACCAGGCCTAACAATACATACTACTAAAGGTGCTATTACACGACGTGCTTTTTACATATGTACTGTCAAATTTTTTCACAACAAAAGTTGTATACATCGTGTGATACATATGAAACATTACATATGTACAATACATGTGGAAAGTCACATGTAAATTTTTCAATTAGAACAGGTTCTATTTTGACATGACAAAACATATGAAAATACAACACTGTTTGTGGCGAAAGAAATATAAAGTAAATAAATAAGATTAATATCAAGAGAAAAATAAATTGTGTAATATTAATTAAGAATTACAAAATATGTAATATATATAACTTTATTCTTAAGAATTAATTTTGTAAATTCACAAATTAAAAAATTATCTGTTGTTTACATTAAGAGGTTATGTCATACGAAAATACAAATACAAGCATGATAGCGAAAATTATGAATCGTATGTAAAACGACAATTTTGAGAGACATACGTAACATACATGTTTAAAAACACGTCGTGTAATAGCATCTTAACCATTTTCATGCATTTTCGAAGAACGATCTACTCTTCTTATCATATGATTTTGCAATAGAAACCCAGCCCCAAACATTTACTTATGGTGATTTTAATAATATTGATATCTTGGGGATATGATCTTTGCTCTACTCCATGGGATCAAGTTTTCTATTTGCCGACTGTTGGAGAACAACTGTCATTTCTTAATGGTAAAATTTTAGGAATTTACAACAAACATGTCCTCAACAAAACGAAAACTATTAAAAATGGAGATAGACCTTGGTTCACAATGGAAACCAAGATGCTAATAGAACACCGTGATAATCTGTATCAGAAGTGGAAACGTTACAGGATATCAGAATAACACGACGAATATAAGATGGCTAGGAAAGCGGTTGTTTCCGAAATAAGGCATGATAAGTCTTCCTATTATTTTAATAAATTTAATACAGCTATTGGAAGTAAAAAAACCTGGAAACAAATACGCGAAATTGGATTAAATAAGACAATTAATCAATCAATGAATGTTGACATTAATGCGCTAAATGAAGCTTTTGTAAATATTCCTCTACCAGCCGTAAATAACGAATTTTATGATGATTTTCCCTGTAATAATTTAAACATTCCCAAATTTAACTTACAGTGTGTAACACTAACAGAGGTAGTTGAAAGTTTCAATGTTATTAAATCGAATGCAGTGGGCCTTGATAATATACACCCCAGATTTATAAAAATGATTTTACCATGGATTGTCCGTTTCATAACGTACTTTTTAAACTCCATAATCACTACTAGCATCTTTCCAATGGAGTGGACACATGTCAAAATTATACCAATACCAAAAACGGGTAACGAATACCGCCCGATTGCAATTCTTCCATATCTCTCAAAAGTTTTCGAGCACCTTTTACACAGACAAATCTTTAGGTATTTAAACGACAACTTACTTACAGAGCGTCAATCTGGTTTCAGGCCACAACATAGCTGTATAACAGCTTTATCTGATGTAGTTGAGGAGTTAAGAAGTAACATGGATGCTGGAAAAATATCTTTTTTGGTTTTATTGGACCACTCAAAGGCATTTGACACGGTGCACCACTCAATTTTATGCCTCAAATTGAAGAGGTTTTTTAACTTTTCTAAATTAGCAGTTAGAATCATGTTTTCATATCTCACAAACAGATCCCAATCTGTTGCTAATGGTAGCTCCATCTCAAGCTCACTGCAAGTTATAAGAGGGGTACCACAGGGTTCAATTCTTGGACCACTACTTTATTCGATATATGCCAATGATCTTCCAAAACGAATTAAATTCTCTAAGGTTCAGATGTACGCTGATGACATTCAGCTATATTTAAGTAGTACCGAGGATTCAATTATTTCCAAAACTCAAGAACTAAATTATGATCTCAAACGTATTCTAAATTGGGCAACGGCAAATGGTCTACGACTTAATCCAAATAAATCTAAGTGTATTATAATAAAGAAGAATGTGATGCATTTGGAGAATGAGAATAATGTCTTCCTTGGGGGGCTCTAAAATTGACATCGTGGACTCTGTACGAAATCTCGGAGTTGTGTTTAATGGAACTCTGACTTGGTCAGATCATATTAATCAATCCTGTGGCAGAATTTATAGTATGATAAGAAGTTTATGGTTAACACAGCACTTTACTCCACTGAAAATAAAATTGCTACTTGCTAAAACATATCTTTTACCAACATTACTATATGCATCTGAGGTTTTCACAGGTTGCAACTCTAGGGATAACAGAAAACTTAATGTAACTTTCAACAACATTATTCGCTATATCTTTGGATTAAGAAAATTTGATCATGTATCCCAATACTCTTGTCATGTCTTACACATGTCATTTGACAACTATATTTAATTCAAGAACATTATATTTCTACATAAAATTATTATAACAAAGGCTCCAAAATATCTTTTTGAACGATTAAAGTTCGCAAGATCTTCCAGAGGGAATCGGATAATTCAATTTAAATACCGGGACCATGCCTCTGAATGTCAATTTTTTATTCTAACTATTCGTCTCTGGAATCAGCTTCCTATTGTTATGCAAAATACAAGCAACGCAATAGGGTTTAGAAAATTAGTATACCAATACTTTAATTGATTTTATTTGATTTTTTTAATGTTTTTTAATTGTTATTTATAATATTTTAAATTTAGATTAAGAGTTACTGATATTAAATATATGTGACCCGGTCTATGAAAAGGCGGCTTATGACTCAAAAACACAATTTCGAGAAATCAGATGTTAAAGATAAACAATGCATTTCGTCAGTTTTTTTTTCGTTATCTCGTTGGTGTAATTGTTTCTGTTGGTCTTTCCGTTATGAACTAGTGAATAATGTCTGTCGATGAAGAATATAGCGAGGTTTTTCAAAAATATTTTGGTGAAAATGAAGAGAATGATGATGATTCTTTCGATGGTGTGGTATCAATTACGATGAGGAACTACAATCATTATTTCAAGCTGAAGATCAAATGGAAGTGGAACAAAGTTTTTTTTACAATGGACTTGTCTACTATAGATAACAAAGAAAAGGAATTGGTAAATAAATTTATTTCGGAAGAGTGCTGTAATAAGAAATGCCAAAAAAAATGATACTGCGAAAGATAATAGAAAATGCAAGAAACAACTCTCTAGAATTATCAAAGCATGAATTTGATTTGGTTATGCTGAGCCATATCGAATCAGCAATAATGTGCACAGACAAACTTGGAGCTGGCTACACAAAAATGACGAAATGGAGGGAACATGCAGTGCGTCGTACAATCGTCACCAGGTGGCCATAATACAGCTGTATCGTCGAAAAATGTCTTTTGGTATGAATAGGACAGTTATTTTAAACCATTCTACAAGCCACTTGTTGGTATTACACAATTCCACCATTTTATAACGAACAAAAACTCTTTAAAAACCAAAAAATTTGGTTGAATCATTTCAACTGTCCTTAATCCCAGTTGATGACAGCATGCCCGAAATATCCAACCAGTTGGTTTATCTCTGCAGCGTCAGTGATACATTTATCAGAATCTCAGAAGCTTGGTTTCAGATCCCATGAATGCGGATATTTTGGCTCCATTGCCATCGAAAAAAATGCCATCAAAAAAATCTGAAGATGCTTTACCACCCACAAAAGTGCCATCGAAGGAACCCAAGGCTTCATCCTCAAAACCTGTAGCTTCATCGTTAAAACGGAAACCGAAACCTATAGCTGCATCGTCAAATCACGATCCAAAAAATAAAAAACTGAAGAAACCTGCGAATTCAACTCCAATAAAAAAATCAAGAAAACATAAGGCCTCATCTCCAGAAGAAGATTCAAAAAAACGAGCAACTTCAAAGGTTTCAACAAGGATGGCGGCGAAGAAAACTACTACATATTGCTAAATAAATATTTTTTGTGCAAAATAGCTTGTTTTTATACCCTCCACTCCAGTGTGCAGGGGGTATATATAAGTTTGTCATTCCGTTTGTAATAATTAGAAAAAAAAATTTGGACCCCATAAAATATATATATTTGTGATCCTTATAACAACCGGAGTTGATATAGCGATGTCCGTCTGTCCGTCTGTCCGTCTGTCCGTCTGTCCGTCTGTGGAAATCACGATGACGGCATCAATCGGGCAGCTAGGGTGCTCGTTGGCATAAAAAATGATTCATTAACATCCTGAAAAGTTTGCTATTTAAAATCGTCCAAATCGGTCGATTAGGGCCCGAGATTTGAATGAAGAACTAAAAAAAGTCTTGAAAAAATATAATTTTCTATGTTGTTCTTGTCACGATCACGCCCTCAATAGGATAGCTAGGGTGATAATTTTTAGTGAGAATGATTCACCAAATTCATGGGAAGATTTCTACTTCAAAAATCATTAAAATCGGTGGAACAGGTCCAGGTAAATCTATGAAAAATTAAAAAAAAAATGAAAACATGATGTTTCCATATTGTTCCTGTTGTTATTCTAAATGTTGCATTGTTGTCATAGCTGGACTTGTTGTTTTTGTGGTCGTTGTGGTAATAATATAATAAAAACAAACCCTTTGTACATTTTTTTGTGAACTCTGGTAGAAAATTTTAAAAGTTTCCATTGTTTTGGCATCACTAAAAAAATTTGTTAGATCATTTCTGTCATTGCCACGAGCCTGTATGCAAAATTTCAGATCGATTGGCTCACGGGAAAGGGGCTAAAAATCGATCCAAAATTTTGTCGACAAGCAGACACTACCAGTTAATATAAAGGCAGTAAATAAAGGGAGTAAAAGTTCACCAATAATTTAAAAAACAAATTTTTATGTATTAATTTATTTAAAGAAAAAAATAATTAAATGAAATAGTAATAATAATAAAAAAAAATAATATACAATACAAAAAAAAAGAATATATAAATAAAATAAAATAAAGATAAATGCATTCATAGCATTATAATACATATAAAAGGTCAATGTTTTCTAACCGTAACCGTAACGAGTCAGTTGTTTTTTTTTACATGAAAATCATTTAAAACAGTTACCGAACGTAACCGGAACGTCCCAATACTTTTCATGTGAAAAAAAGGCTGACACGTTACGTAACAGTTACATGTCGCTAACTTGTTCTTTACACAGGCTACTGCTTTTGCAGCCAACTTCAAGTCTATTTATATAGTTTCGTAAGCATAACTGATAAAATTGTTTCTATTATTTTTTGCTGTAAGTAATAAATTATAAATATACTGAATTTGCAAACTAAAATGGATACATATATTGGAGGTGCTTTAATACAAAAGAGTTAACGAAACAAAATCAAAAAAAAAAAAACAACTCTACAACATCAACAATGGCAGTCATATGTTCTTCAAATAGAAAAAAAAACTGCAAGTGTGTTTTGTTGGCTACAAAACAAAAATAGTGTTGACAATATAACAAAATATGTAAAAGAAGTTAGTGCTATGAAATATTTTATTTTGTTTAAAAAAAAAATCGCAAAATGAAAGGCTATAATTCCATTAATAATCAAAAGGCGTTAAACTAATTTATTTATTTTTACGTTGTACTAATGCATTTTAAATAAGTAAAAGTAATTGTATATTTAAATAAAAATGCATTTGTATTATATGTTGCTGTCGTATTCAGAAAAATCAAGTAGCTGACTATACGACTACAAATGCTGCTGCCAGCAGTCGTCTATGTGTTTCATTCATGATGTTGCATTTTTTTGCGAGCAATACTTACATATATTCTAAATAAAGAAATAATAGTTCTTTTCATACTGCGAAATCTATACAAATATATGTATGTACAAATACTATATGTCAAATTTCAAATTTGCAATAATTGATACATTTTTGAAAGAAAATTGTATAATATGAAATGTCTTTAATTTATTTATTTTAGAAAACAATTTTTTGAGGTGCGTGGATTTTCCATATTTACTGTTTTACTATTTTCGTAATGAGGTTAAATGAGTTAAAAAGAATTTAAAATATTTGAAAATATTAGGTGAGGATCCTCAAGATGTAATATACGATCGGTCTAAAACTTTTCACTTAGAGCCACAGTTAAATTCGAAACAACAAAAACCCATATATTTTGTGCATAAAGTTTAACATTAAATGTGCTTTTCTAAAATGTCTATATATTTTTTCTCATTCATTTCTGACCATCTTCAATGTAAATTTACCAAAGTTTTTTTTATTGCAATATGTATATAAAACTTAAAAATTTAATATTTTTTTTTGTGTATTAACTTATTATTCTGCGATTTTCATTACATCACAAAATGTTACAAATTGGCACTACTGTTTCAAAAACAGAAAACTTCTAAATCAGTTGAAAACAGTTGATCTGTAAAACTGTGTGTGAAATTGTGTCAAATAAAATTACAAATATTAATAAATATAATAATACATATATATATATTTTATTAATTTTGTTAAGAATTAGCACAAAATTGATTTTCCATTTTGCATTTCATTTTTAAAGAATTCTGCCATATTTTGTTAAAGGGAAAATCCATTTTTGTTATATTAAAAAAAACAGACTTGCATTTAATTTTTCCGTGACTGCCTCAATAATTGCGTAGATGCCACCACAATATTTTTTCTAATTAAAACAGTTGATCTGTAAAACTGTGTGTGAAATTGTGTCAAATAAAATTACAAATATTAATAAATTAATAATACATATATATATTTTATTAATTTTGTTAAGAATTAGCACAAAATTGATTTTCCATTTTGCATTTCATTTATAAAGAATTCTGCCATATTTTGTTAAAGGGAAAATCCATTTTTGTTATATTAAAAAAAACAGACTTGCATTTAATTTTTCCGTGACTGCCTCAATAATTGCGTAGATGCCACCACAATATTTTTTCTAATTAAATATTAACCAATATCTAACTAGAATTATGATTTATTCTGACTAAAAAGTTCCAATTAAAAGTTATTCATCCCAATTATGAATATTCTCAAGGAATTTCTTTCTCATGGAAAATACATTTCTCGAGAAAAAAATTCCTCCAATTATAAATTCCGCGTGAACAAAAAATGATTAACTGGCATCATCGAATTTCGAAGCCACTTGCTTTGCTTATTGACAATTTATTTTCTATTTTTTGTGTGTGTGCAAACGACCCTACAATAAATGTCCCAATAAACATTTTTGTTTGCTATCAACTTGAGGTGCATTTGAGATCAAATACATTTCTCAAATCTCCAACGTTAACTCTCAAATGCCCTCAATAGTTCGAATATAGTCTTCTCAACTTAAAAGGCACATTTTTTATATGGCGATTTTCATAGTTATCAAATTGAGAAATTTGTGATTCTCAACTTGATAGCAAAGAAATATTTCCAATCGGTATCAAATGGAAGGTACGGAATTGCCATATTATACTAATTTTAGAAATGAAAACAATGTACTTTTTTTAATGTTTCAATTTAATTTCATTATATATTTAACATTACTATGTACATATTTAACATTAAATGTACATATTATGTACATTTTTTAAAATCTAGAATTAAAAATAAATGAATTAATTAGTTGTACATTTTTTGAAAAATTCGACAAAAAGCAGAAATAATTAAAAATATATCAATGATTTATTTGTACTTTTTTGGCATTTTTTAATTTAATTTATTATTTATGACATATTTAAATAATATCTCAGACTTAACACAAATCGTATTCAAGTTGAAAAAATGTTTGGTCTCAAGTGGAGAAAAGTGTTGGATATCCAATTGAGAGTAAAAATGTTTCTCAAAGATTGGAAAAAATGTTAAGTCTCAACTTGATGTCAAGTTGAAAGCAAACAAGGAGAAAAATTGTTCAACCCAAGTTGAGAATTACATTTGACATCAATTTAAGAACTTAACTTTTCTCCAACATTGGAGAAATAATATTTCAATGCATACTGGGGAATGACCGAAACTAACACATAAACAGTTTTTTCCTATTTGAAAAACATATGACTGTCATTGTTGCTGTTGTAGAGTTGTTATACCCTCCACTCCAGTGTGCAGAGGGTATATATAAGTTTGTCATTCCGTTTGTAATAATTAGAAAAAAAATTTTGGACCCCATAAAATTTATATATTTGTGATCCTTATAACAACCGGAGTTGATATAGCGATGTCCGTCTGTCCGTCTGTGGAAATCACGATGACGGCATCAATCCGGCAGCTAGGGTACTCGTTGACATAAAAATGATTCACTAACATCCTGAGAAGTTTGCTATTTAAAATCGTCCAAATCGGTCGATTAGGGCCCGAGATTTGAATGAAGAACTAAAAAAGTCTTGAAAAAAAAATAATTTTCTATGTTGTTCTTGTCACGATCACGCCCTCAATAGTGCAGCTACACTGATCATTTTTAGTGAGAATGATTCACCAAATTCATGGAAAGATTTCTACTTCAAAAATCATTAAAATCGGTGGAACAGGTCCAGGGAAATCTCTGAAAAAGTAAAAAAAAAATGAAAAACATGATATTTCTATATTGTTCTTGTTGTTATTCTAAATGTTGCATTGTTTTCATAGCTGGACTTGTTGTTTTTGTGGTCGTTATGGTAATAATATAACAAAAACAAACCCTTTGTACATTTTTTTATCAACTCTGGTAGAAAAATTTAAAAGTTTCCATTGTTTTGGCATCACTAACAAAATATGTTAGATCATTTCTGTCATTGCCGCAAGCCTGCCTGCAAAATTTCAGATCGATTGGGTCACGGGAAAGTGGTTTTTTCGACAAGCAGACACTACGAGTTAATATAAAGAGAGTCAAAATTCACCAACATCTAAAGCAAATAATGCTAAAATACCTAGTTGTTAATAAAAAAAACAATTGGGCAATTCACAATGGTTAATGTATCGTTGTATCTCTTGTATCGTGTATCACTTTACAATAGTGTAAAATTGTTGTTGGTAATTTTCACTGAAAAATCTGATACACGATCCAACTTCATTTGCTATGTTTAGTAAATGTTGTATATTGTATCATAACATATCAGTTCCAAGTGAATGCCAGTTTTTATGAAAAAGAAAAAACAAATACATAGAATATTATCAGCATAAATAATTATAAAATAAAATATGGCAAATAATGCAAATAACGCAAATACATCGATAAGTTTATTTATATAAAAATTAATGTTTATATTTTTAGTATGTATTTTCTCTTTCAGTACCAACCAAAACATTTAACATTTTTTTTTTTTCATTGTAAATTAAAATGCAAGAGGTACGTAACTAAAACTCCAGGGTATATCTCACGACCAAAAAGCAAACACTGACAAGTGTTTTCTCTTATACAAAATAGCAGAAGCGACGAAGCGATCTTTCCTCGTTGGATCGAAAATTACTAAAGAAAGCGTTTTACAATATGAAAATACAACTGAGTGTTCACAACAAATGATTGTATTGTGTATTTCAATACAACATACAATATACAACACCTGTTGTGAATTGCCCAAATGTAAATTTAGCAAAAAAATTTATGTATTAATTTATTTAAAGAGAAAAACACAAAAATAACGTTTGATGTTTTATTTTTTGTGTGTAATATTTAAATATACATACATACACATATTAAATAATACAAATAATGTACATATATTATATATATGTATGTATGTATATTCATAGTAACTGCATGTTAGAAATAAATCGGTTATTTTATTTACATAAAATTCTGCAGTATTTTGTTGTGGGGAAAATACATTTCTTTTGTATAACAGAGTGTCACTTCATTTTGCTCAGCGTGACTATGCCACAGTAGATGCCGCCATAATTTTTGTTTGTTCTAATTAGCTTTGCAATAGTTATTTCTATTTTAACATGAATGTTAATATTTTCAACTAGATATCATACAGAACAATGTTAAGAGTATACACGGGTTGGTCTTTTATTTCATACGTTTTTTCATTATTCTTTTACAAATATGAACATAAGTTTGGCATATTACCCACCAATCTCACATCACACTGCAAGTTCGAAAAACTCAATACACTCACATTTTTTTTACTAATACACACACATTTTCCGCAGTGGTCACACTAATGGCACCAAATTTTTCGTGCGAATAGTGGCAGACACTAACGATGATTAATGTTACCCTGTTATAAATTTAATGCAAATTTGCTGGATTCTGTAAAATTGTAATTAAAGTTTTAACTTGTTAAATCTATTATAATGATTTATTTTTTGAAATGCGCATACAAAAACGCAAGTTTGTTAATTATAGAGCATAAATATTATTAACTATTATTAAAATAATACTAATAATAATAAATGTAAACATTTTCCCTCAAACATGTGCCTGTATAATAAACTTGGTAACTCTACTTAAAATAAAATACGAGAGAGAAGTATACAAATTTTTTCAAGTTTACGCTTCGACAACATTTTAAAAATGAGATTGCAGTCAGATGTTTGAGCATAAAATTTAATGGCGATGGATTCGACTAATTCGAACAATTTTTCGTTGATAATACGTACACAACGATTTTACAATTTCAGTGTGATGTGAGATTGGGGGGTTAAATTTTTGTTGTCTTTACAAAATAGAGTTACCGAGTTCGTCAATGAGTTTTTTGCTTACAAAACAGTTCTACATAGTTATATAGAATTATTATTCTGCTTTACCTATAAAATATCTGATTGCGATTACATCTAATTTTTAAAAATTGTTTATAATTAATAAAGCATTATTATTCACATAAATACAAAATTTCACTTTTTAAATTTTCCATTCAAATTTAAGAAAATATCAATTATAATAAAAACTGAAAATAAAATTTCCAATTATAAATTAGAAAATATTAATTGAGTTTCAGAAAATCATATCAAAACGTCGGAAATAATAATTTTAAATATAGAAATATCTTTACATTTAAAAATGTTTACATTTAAAAAAAATATTGCCATTCAGGAGATATTAATAACTTTTCAGTACCGCGATTCAGTAACTTCTTTTAACGATAGTCGAATTGTAAAAAAAAAGAAAATTGCAAAATTATCAGTAAAATTTTGAAACGATATTCGCTATTGTTAAAGTCAGCTGTTGTTGTTATCTAAATGACAACCATTTTTGTGTTGTTTATCCAATCGATAAAAACTTAAATTTTTAGGTTGAAATGTCGTCATACATAAATAAAAATCATGAAATAGTGAAAATATTTTGCTTTAATTAAAAAACTTTTTTATATAAATAAAAAAATTAAATAGCATATTCAATTCATTATTTCATTTTCAAATAAATAAACAGAAATATTAGTAAAAAAAATAAAGATATTAAACATAAACATAAAATCATCCTGTCAAACACGAAGTAATTTGTTTTTTTCTATTCTTTGTGTTTTTCGCTTATTTTGACAGAGATGCCACTCCTTTACAATTTAAATAAATAGAAAAACAGATTTGTCGATATTAATTTAAATTCAATGAATTTAAGAAAACCTCAAATGATATTTAAGAATTGCTAACATAAAAATTGTTACATAAGTAAACGTAATTTTATGAGAATGTTATTTTTTATATATAAATTTTCACAATTTTTTTTCGATGAAAATTTGAAGTTTTTCAGAAAATAAAGATAACATTAAATTATTTTATTTAAAATGTTTGGGACTTTTAATTTTTTGCGTTTTTCATCCCAAATTTGATTATTTATTATTATAAATTTATTCTCTATGTTTTCAAAATATGGCAATATTTTAAAAAAAAAGTTGAGAGCTTTTTTTTTTGGTTATTATTTTGTTACTCCATCCGACCTATATGGCCACAATGAAGAAATATTTGGCCAGTTAAAAGAAACTATACAGCCATCTCCAATTAGCACGATTTAATGCATATAGCCACTCTACACAACCATTACCTTTGCAATGGAGGTTAGGGCGAGCTATTTAATTAGCAAAAACTAAATTAAACGAGAAGTTATGTCATATAACCGGAAACGCATGCATATAGGTATATAACCAAAATGCATGCCGATCAGCAACCACGATGACCAAAAAGCAAACACCGAAATAAATCCGAAATAATAGAAAAGAAGAAAACCAACCCAAAGAATTTGCTGAAATAATTTGGTATTAAGTTTAACAAATTGTTTACTTTTTCATTTACATTTATTATCAAGACTCAAACCGAGGTGGAGGGTATCAAAGATTCGGCACAGCCGAATTTAACACTCTTACTTGTTTTTTGGTAAAATCATTTTTGTAGCGTTCAATCCTTTTTTTTTTCATTTTCAATTCCATGTATTATCTTGATTCTCGATTTTCAATAAAATTCTGTTTTTCTTTCATTTGAGCTCTTCTTTCTCTACATTTTTAGTACACTTCTAAGCAAGTTAGGACTTTCTGATTTTCACCATGTAAATAAAAGTGAAAAATAATTTTTTGAGTCATAAGCCACCTTTTCATAGACCGGGTCACATATAGTGAATAACTTATCTGATTCCATTACTGTAATTTATAAGATACTGTGTCTTGTTGTAATGGAAAATCGCATTTAATAAATAAATAAAAAATACAAATACCTTCAGTCGACTTAAGAGAAAATTGAGTTTTATTAATATTATGATTCTAGTTCTCATAATGCATAATTCTATCCATACTTTCTTCAAATACATCGATTATTAGAAAAGTAATAGCAGCTTACTTTTTAACTTTAATGTTTATGAAGATTAATTAAAACGTGATAACATCTTAACTAAACTTATACCAAATGCTACAAAAACTACGACCACAACATCATCAACATTTACAGCTATGGCATACAAATTACATAATTTTGAATAACAAAAATAACAAGAACAATATAGAAAAATCATATTTTTTTAAGAGTGAAAATTTTATATAAAATTTTATCGCCTGATCGTTCAATAAAAATATTTTTGAATTTTAATCGACCAAACATAAAACCCGAATAATTGACAACCCTTGTTATTATGCCGAAACTTAGCAACACCTAAATAACTAGATCAATATTTGTGGTGATTCATTTTGATAAACCCGTTTTGGTTTATCAATATAAATCCACAGTAACTACTAATGTAGTTCTTGCGATGCTGCATTTAATGCATTGCCACATGATATCTTCCTTTAGACAGTGTTTATTTGTCTACACTTTTGTATCATATCCAAAAAAGTGGAAAATCCTGTCTGACAGCATCTTTAATGTAAAGAAAGAAAATATTGTAGAAAATAAACGGAAACAATAACGAAATGCTCGTACACACAGAAAAAAGATGCGTTGTGGTAAACCAATTTGTTGCAAACCGAATTATTTCGTTTTATTGACTGAATTATATTTTTAAGACAACCATAGATTCGATTATAAAAGTGTAGTGTATATAATAAGAGAGGGTTTGGATCTAACTATGCTGAGGCTATTACTGCATATAGAAAACAAGTAAGAAAATTATAGTCGGTCTAGACCGACTATACGATACCTATACCATGCGTTCAGATACCCTATCTCTCAGGCCCAACTAACTGGATATAGAAAATAGGCATAAACCAAATTTGAGTGGGATTTTTATTAATTTTTTCGGCTGCAGATATCAAAAAGTTCTTATCGGATGCTATATCTATATGGGGACTCGGCCCAAAAATGGACCGATCCTGGCCATTTTTGGTAAAGTCTCTTGTATTTTGCAAAAATATATACAAACATAATTTGAGAAGAATCAGTGCAATATTTTTGTTTTTTGATAGATTTAAGTGAAGATCGGGAAGCAGCTCTATATGGGGCCTATGAGTAAGAGTTGTCCCATAGGGATTATTTTTGGATTACTCATTAATGGATGTAATAAACGCATATAAACCCAATTTGACTGAGATCTATGTGACAATTTGGATCTTATGGAAATTTATGTCAATTTCATAGGGGTCATTTGTATGGGGGCTAGGTCTGAACATGGACCGATTCTCACCAATTTCAATAGCGTTCATCCTAAATCCGATGGAAGCTTACGTACCAAATCGCATCAAAATATATTCATATTTGCGACCTGCAGTTTGATTACAATCTTTACATGGACACACAGACGGACGGACGGACGGACATCGTTAAATCGAATCAGATAGTGATTCTGATTCGATCGGTATAATTAAAGATGGGTGTAGGTCAAATATTTTTGGTTGTTACAAACAGCAGCACAAAGTCATTATACCCAAACCACATAGTAGTATAATGAGCATAAACCTTATTTTAGTGCTATTGCTATTAATTTGTAGCATATAAATATGAAAAAATTCATAGCTACCGTTACTTTTATGTGGGGTCTAGGTCAAAAAACGGACCGATCATTACCATATATAAACCAAATTTTAAAAGATCGGGAATCAGCTTTATATGGGGACTATGACTAAAAATTATTCTGCAGGGTTTGTTTCTGGGCTATTGGTGGGCCTTTTTCTTTCATTTCATCACTTAAACGCTGCTATAATACTTTTCGATGATTGTTTTTGCTTTTCGAAGATAAGCAATAAAAATTATATCACGCGAATTCCAAAAAGGAGACACCTAGACATTTCAGTCTACTTTTTTGACTGTTCCTTAAAAAAAAAGGCGTATAAAAAAAAAACTTGGAGTATTTTTTCAAGCAAAATGAAAATGCAAAACTTATATGAGGCGCTTAAAGCACAAGAGCTTTTAGTGCAGGGTATGAGTTTGTGCCAGTGTTCGCCAGTTCAGAATTTTCAAAGGGTATTTTCACCCCCTCCTAAAATTTTAAGGGGTATTTTCATAAACTCTAGGGTATTTTGTAAAACTACAGCAAAATTAAATTAATAAATTAATAAATTAATAAATAAATAAATAAAATAAATTATTTACAACTGTTTATTTTTAAACATGACAAAGTGATGTTTATATATGTATGTATATTAGGGTGGGTCAAATTGTAGGGGGCCGAAAAAATCTACATGGGTTCAACGCGATTCTGGTACTTGGGCCATAACAAGTATATTTACCGAAGGAACCATATCTCTAAAATCATTTTCGAGCCTATCAAAATTTCGATGAAGATATTTTCATATTTTCCATAATACTCATTCAAATGTTAAAAAAAAATTATTATTAACGGGGGTTTCTTGGGTCAGGAAATTCATTTTTCAAATTTATTTTTATTTTTAACAGCCGCCAGGTGGCGTTTTCATGCATTTTTGTGGATTTTTTTCACCTTTTTGGGGAAAATTGACGAAATTATTGCACAAATCTATGAATCTTGGACTTTCCCATATTTAAAATAGCCCAAAATATTCAGCGCTGAAAATTATGTGGGGTACCCATATACGACCTATATCGATTTCATAAAATTTAAGTCAAAAAATTCATTTTTTTTTTACTTTTTTTAATAATAAACTAGAGGACCCCTGCTGCTCCGCAGCATTATATTATATTATATTAATTTTTATAATATAATACTAAAATTTGCCAAGAGAAGTTAACGTACAGTAAAAGTAAAGTTGATTCTCCACGCATAACTTTCCTCAAACCCAACGAATTTAAGCAGTTAATAGCTCAAAAGAAGGAGCTTGATCCACTAAGTGTTCTTAGACCTATGTCAACAGCCTACGTTAATTAGAACTCTAGTTATAGAGGCTTGAGAGAAGAAAAATATTTAAAAAATTTTTGAATGCAGAGTTTATTCATAAATTCTTTTAATATATAAGATACTAGATGTAACCCGGTGTGCTTCGCTACACCCTCCCCTGCCCCCACCCCCCCACGAATCGTTATGAGAGGGCTCACGCAAAGTCCCAAGTTTCTCACTAATACAGTTATTCAGATATATCACATTTAATATTAATTATATGCAGGGGTGCCACGAGCATTTGTCGAATCCCGCCCATATTTTTGTCTGACTACTCACGTTAATAATAGATGGCCTGAGACAACTTTGCAAAGCTTTCTCTATCATAGTACTTGATATATATGATATTAAAAATTTACTTTGTATGGGAGGTGCCACGCCCTCTAAATATAGATAAAAAAATAACAGCCTGTAGCACTCCCATATCCGCAGTAAGACTCTGTGAAAATTTCAGGAAGATCAGATGATTAGTTACGGAGATTACCTCCTACAAACAAACAAACAAACACATGAAATCTCTATATTATGTTAGTATGGGTTATTAGTATAGATTTTTTATTTCAATGCTTGCTGATATACAATGTTTTTTGTTTTTTCATTCGGTACAACAATTATCAGATTTTCGGCGTTCCTACCCTGGAGTAAAGTACATGCAGCTGCCCATGAGAAGATGGATTATCCATATTAGATCTGGCAACACTTAACTATTAGCCTTGAACTTAATATATCAATTGGCAAATTTTCTTTTTAGCGATTTTTGATTTTGCCCATTTTTGATTTTGAAGATATGTTTTTGGCGATTTTTATGTTTCGCGATTTTCGTTTTTGGCAATTTTTGAATTTGGCAATATATTTTCCACGACAAATCACATTGATAACTAATGTACTTGTTAAAAGACTGTCGTTTTCGTAGTACTTCATACTTTTTATATAGGAGGTGCCAAGCCCACTAATCCCATCCCGCCCAATTTTTATCGGACTTCTCATATTTATATCTGATGGACTCACTGCTTCGATCACGCCCATTTTTTTGTTCGACTAATCATACAAAGTACCTATGGGCTCACGCAAAGCCGCAAAGCTCTCTCTTTTGCAGTACTCCATATATATGACATTAAATAGTTACTTTGCATGGGGAGTGCCACGCCCATTGGTGTGAATCCGCCAATTTTTTGTCCGACTACTCATAATAAGATCCGATGGGGTCGTGCAAAGTGTCAAAGCTTCCCTTTTTTAGTACACCTGTTATATGATACCATATATTTACTTTGTATGGGCAATGCCACGCCCACTGCTCATGTCCATTTTTTGTCTAACTAATCACATGAATAACTTATGGGCTCACACAAAGTTCAAAAACTCTCACTATTACAGTACTCCAGATATATGGCATTTTATATTTACTTTGTATGGCAGGTGCCTATTGGTCCGATACTGCCCATGTCCGAGTACTCACAACAATAATATTTGTCATCAGACAAATTTGAAAAGCTCTCTCTATCACAGCACTCGAGATATATAATATTGAACTATTACTTGTATGGAAGGTACCACGCCCACTTACCCGATCCCGCCCATTTCTGGCGTAGCTACTAATATTAACAATAGGTGACCTCACACAAATTTTCAAAGCTCTCCCTATCATAATACGCAATATATGTATATGATATTAAAAATTTACTTTGTGTGGGAGGTGCCACGCCCACTAAAAATATTTAAAAAATTATAGCCTATAGCACTTCCCATATCCGCAGTAAGACTCTGTGAAAATTTCAGGAATATCAGATGGGTAGTTACGGAGATTACCTCCTACAAACAAACAAACAAACAAACAAACACACATTACCTCTTTATTATATTAGTATAGATAACAATTTTTAAGTTATGTAAACATATTATATATTACTTTGATAAATATACTTTGTTAATTTTTTATTAATAAGTAGTTACTTGGCACAAAAGAGCACCCGAGAACCAGTCTTGATGGCTCTAGGGATGAAAAACACGCATGCGTACTAGCTAGGAATAAGACCGCGATGAATCATTACTAGACGGCTCTAGGTAAAAGTCACGCATGCTCAGTGGGACACTGAGATTATCGAAGTATCGGCTTTTAAATGGTGTTGGAATTGACTTTTAAAAATTTAACCATGATGTGCCGATGCGTGAAATTTCACGCATGAGGGCAATTCTGAGGGGTGAAATTGGTTTTCAATGCGTGTTCACGCATATTTCACGCATTTTGGCGAACCCTGGTTTGTGATGATGTTATAGCTACCAAAAATACTTTTATTATATCGATCAACTCAGAATCACTTTCCGGGTTTTGATTTAGCGACGTCCGTCCGTCTGTCTGTCCATCTGTCCGCCTATCTGTCTGTCTGTCTGTCCGTCTGTCTGTCTGTCCGTCTGGCCTTGTGTCTTGAAATTGGTGAAAATCGGTACATGTTCAGACCTAGTCCGCACACAAACGACCCCTATGAGATTGACTTACATTGTCATAAGATCAAGGTAAGATTTGGTTTGTGTGTGTTTACTACAATTATTCAGTAGTCATAGCCCCCCATATAAAGCTTATTCCCGATCTTCTTAAATCTACTCAGAAACAAAACAAGTAAGAAAATTATAGTCGGTCTAGACCGACTATACGATACCCTATACCATGCGTTTAGAGACCCTATCTCTTAGGCCCAACTAACTGGACATAGAAAATAAGCAAAAACCAAATTTGAGTGGGATTTTTATTAATTTTTTTGGCTGCAGATATGAAAAAGTTCATATCGGATGCAATATCTATGTAGGGACTAGGTCCAAAAATGGACCGATCCTGATCATGTTTGGTAAAGTCTCTAGTATTTTGCAAAAATATATACAAACAAAATTTGAGAAGAATCAGTGCAATATTTTTGTTTTTTAATGGATTTAAGTGAAGATCGGGAAGCAGCTCTATATGGGGTCAAAGGGATCATTTTTGGACTACTCATTAATGGATGTAATGAACGCATACAAACCCAATTTGAGTAAGATCTATATGACAATTTGGATCTTATGGCAATTTATGTCGATTTCATAGGGGTAATTTGTATGGGGGCTAGGTCTGAACATGGACCGATTCTCACCAATTTCAATAGCGTTCATCCCATGCCCGATAAAAGCTCATATACCAAATTTCATCAAAATATATTCATATTTGCGACCTGCAGTTTGATTACAAGCTTTACATGGACACACAGACGGACGGACGGGCGGCGGACGGACGGACGGACATTGTTAAATCAACTCAGAAAGTGATTCTGATTCGATCGGTATAATTAAAGATGGGTCTAGGTCAAATATTTTTGGTTGTTACAAACAGCAGCACAAAGTCATTATACCCAAACCACATAATGGTATAGGGTATAAATATTGCATAGATTTTTCTCAAATTTGGTTTCTGTATGTTTTTCCAAAAAAAATTTTTAACTTTACCAAATATGGTCAGGATCGGTCCATTTTTCCACCTAGGCCCCATATACATATAACATCCAATACACACTTTTATATATCTACAGGCAAAAAAATTAGTGACAATGCCACTTAACATTTGGTTTATGCTTATTTTCTATATCCAATTAGTTGGACCTTTTCTCTAAACTTGTGGTATAGGGTATCGTATAGTCGGTCTAGACCGACTATATTTTTACTTATTTTGTTTATATATTTACTTATTTTGTTTAGTTTATATTAAGCATTTAAAATTTAAGTAAAATATGCAATCACTTCTTGTTCCATTATGACTTTGAGCCACTGTATAATTACAGCAATTAAAAATAGTTCCCTTAATAATTTGTTAATAGAACATAATTTGTTTTTGTGTATACTTTCATTTTATAAGAAATAAGTTAATAAGGTTGTTAACGAAGAAAATCTATTGCATTTTTAAATATTAAAAAATAACAATAAAAAATTATATTATCTAATCACATTGTTCTACTGGTAACTGAACTTTAATAACTTTTTTTTCTGTGTGTAATATTTTTATGCATACATAGTAAGCTGTTGTAAAATACTCGTTTATATTTCTCTACTCTACAATTTGTGTGTACCACCATACCGATGCCAGGCTAAGCATCAGATGTTGGCCTTTATTGCTAAAATGTTTCAAACACTGCATGGATGCACCAAATAGTTAAGGATATCCCAAGCGAAGTGTTGAACGATATTTTGTTTGTGCAATTTCAGTATTAAGTTTTAAGTTTTTCTTTTTATGTTAAATTTTATGTAAAGTTACATTTAAGGCCCATAATAATAAATAAAGCAGGCACGGTGGTTCGAAAGAATGAATACATTTGGTAAAGAACAAATTTAGAAGACAATTTAATGTGTCTAAACTACAAGTAAGACTCCGTTAATTTCGCTCCAGAGCACAATCGATAAATAAAAAACATTTATAAAAAAAAATTATCAATATTATTCTTGAGCTACATATGAATTTGATCGCGAAATGCCACACAATTGTCTCAATCATAAATCGAAGCACTGTGAGTTGTTGTATTGCCATATATACGAAATGCTGTAATACAATGTTGTATTGATAGTGATACACAATTGCATCCTATCATCTGACAGTTTCGATTTCTTTTTTTTTTTGCTGCTCGTTCGTTTCGCAACGCCGGAGGTTATTTTTTTCACAATAATAAAAACAAGCAAATCAAATTGCATTTAACATTTGTAAATAAAATTGTAGTAAAATGATGGCAAAATAATTTATATGGGAAAACATCATTATAAAGAAAATAGTATAACGCACTGTGAAACCGTTTCAACAAAATTGGCCATAATGCTATAGGGCCCGTCTGTATTAAAGTTTTTTTTTTATAATAAGAGAAAACATAGTTCAATAAGAAAAAAGTAAAAAAAAAGGTAAAACTTGAATGGAGAGAATAAAACTGAATGGAAAAACTATATTTTCAAGAAAAATTTTTTAAATCTTTAGAGATATTTATTACAGTATATTTAAAAAAATTAATAATAATACATTCAATGAAGTTTCAGCTCTGTTTTAGAATTTAACAAATGAATCCCACTGACCATATTTTATTGAGTTCCAATTTGTTGTTGCCTTAAAAGAATTAATTAATTTTTCTGATTAAATTTCAAGTGTTTATAATGTCATTCAATATACTCAGACTAGTTAGTCGTATGGCGTCCATTAAAAAGTTAAAGACACTTTTTTTAATACTAGCAGATTCCAGCCCTCGAAATTCGAGCACAAATTCTAGGAAATTTTATTTTTTCATTAAATAAAGACCCTAAAAGTATGCTAATCAATTATAGCCAATTCACAAATTAACACAAAAAACAAACTCATTAATGTTACAAACACATTAACAAATTCAATAAACACACACATAGCATTGTATAATTTTATTTATGTGTTAGAAAAAAGGAAAAATTTTAAAAATCTTTAAATCTGCAAAACGGCTAAGAAGAAATACATTTCAAATAATATACGTTTGGTCAAAATTGGGATAAAACGGTAGAACAAAACATCAGTCACAAGAAATCGCCTAGCCTATTAATATTATAGATATATGAAATATGGATAAAAAAAAATAAATATTAAATATTTCTCTTAATATTATGAATAATTATGAATTGTGAATTGATAATTATTCTCAAAATTTTACGTTATTCGATATGGTAAACCCAAAAATAGTTAGTGCACAATTCAAAGGGGGGCGGTCCAAAATTCAACCATTTTACTCTATCACGTTAAATATTATGATAAAGGGTCCGCCAAATAACTTTTTTTTTTTTAAAATGCTACAAAAAAAACTACTGAATATTATCTCAAATTTCTTTTTTTATTTGAAAGTACAATGTTAATAATGGAAAATAATTTCATTCAAAAGGCTGCCTCGGCTGGCCATGCAGTAGCCTACACGATCGGTCCAATTTTTAAGCACATTATCGATTGTGTGCAGCTGTATTTCACCAATGGCTTCACGAATATTGTCCTTTAAAGCGTCAATTGTCTCTGGCTTGTTGGCGTAACACTTATCTTTGAGGGCACCCCACAAATAATAGTCCAACGGTGTCAAATCGCAGCTCCGAGGTGGCCAAACGACATCAGCTCTACGGCTGATAATGCGATCTTCAAAAAACAGGGCGCAAAACATCGAGTGTAGCTTCGGCTGTGTGGCACTTAGCGCCGTCCTGTTGAAACCAAATGTTGCCAATATCCTCCTCTTCAATTTTTGTGAACAAAAATTCGTTCAACATGGCCCGATAACGATCGTCATTGACTGTAACTGCCACTCCTTGCTCATTTTCGAAGAAAAATGGCCCAATTATGCCTCTGGACCAAAATCCGCACCAAACAGTGACTCGTTTTGGGTGTATCGGCTTTTCAATGTATGCGTGCGGGTTTTCTGTGCCCCAAATGCTACAATTTTGCTTGTTTACATACCCGCCAAGATCAAAATGAGCTTCATCTGAAAAGATGATTTTTTTGGCAAAATCGGCATCTTCTGTAAGTCGATCGCAGGCCCACTTAGCGAAGCGAAAACGCATTGGATGGTCAGTTGGCTTCAACTCCTGAACCAATTGGACTTTGTATGACGTCTTTATGCAAAATTCGTCTCAATGATGCCTCCGAAATGTTCAATTCTTGAGAACGACGGTGAATTGATGTTGATGGCGCTTCACGCACACTTTCTGCCACAGCAGCAATATTCTCCGGTGTACGCACTGTTTTTGGCTTTTCACGCTTTGGTTTATCGATGAGGATGCCAGTTTCTTTCACTTTTTTCACAAGATAACGAACATACGGAGCTGACGGTGCTTCTCTTCTTCCAAAATCCGTACGCAATTTTCGCACACATTCTGCAACATTACCATGATTTTCAAATTTTCAATGTCGCAATATTTCCCAGCGTTGTTCAAGCGTATACACAATCATATTCGTTCAGCGGAAGGATAAAACTAATTATCTGTCAAATCAGCCATGAGCTAAGTGTTACCATTCACGAAATAAGCACTAGTTGAAAAAAAACGTTAGATGGCGCACCCTTTATAAGCGATCGTTTTGCAACCGGTTTTTGAATTAGTGCCCGATTTTTCCTTGAATATCCACTATATTTTTTTTTTTGATCCGCTACAGTCACCTAACTGTAAAAAGCATCATTATTTCAAATTCCATGGTAAAGTTTTTTTAAAACAATTTTTCTAAAATTTTTCGATTCTGCTATGTAATACGTCAAAAAATGCCTAATATAATTTTTTGATATAGCCATATATATATTGTATATTGTTGTATACAATTCAATATCAAAATTTTTGTAAGTCCAATTCTCGAGAATCCCCGAAAACCCTTAACCCCTCCAAAAGAATCTAAAAATATCGGGGTCGCCCATAAACTAGACTAGTGCCCGAATTTGCTATAAAAAATTTCAAAACTATGTACTTTCACTTTATCGGGAATAAAATATGAATTTATCCATGGATTTATTAAACTGGTATTCAAAAATTTCATAATATATTATAATTTTATAATTTTTGAAAAAAAAAACAAATTTTTTTCCACTTGTGCCTCAATAATTCCAAAACTAATCGCTATAACAAAAAATTATATTAGGGCGACTTAAAGCTGGCATAATTTAAAAGTTTTTTGATGTATTGCATAACAAAATGTCGTTCCAAAAAAAAACCTTACCATAGAATTTGAAATAATAAAGATTTTTACAGTTAGGTGACTATAGCGAATCAAAAAAATATAGTGGTTATCAAAGGAATTTTTGCTTGTTATATAGTGGTATCAAACATTTTCCTTATGTTCCCTGTAACAATTATACATTTTTCAATCTGGCAACTCCAAAAATAGTTAGCCCCTATTTCGGATGGGTGTCTCAGTCGGAGTGTATAATTTCCAACATTTTAGTATATGACTCTTTTTTTTTTGAGATATAAGCGATTTTGGGTTCCCTACCACAATTTTATATTTTTTTGATCTGGCAACTCCAAAAATAATTAGTACCTAATTTGAATGGATGTCTCAGACGGCGGGTAAAATTGTCAGCATTTTACTCTACGACTCTTTTTTTTAGATATAAGCGAATATAGCAATTTTTTGTTCCCCCGCACAATATTAAATTTTTCAATCTAGCATCCCTAAAACAATTGAGAAAATTATAGTCGGTCTAGACCGACTATACGATACCCTATACCAGGGTTTAGAGATCCTAACTCTTCGGTCCCACTAACTGGATATAGAAAATAAGCATAAACCAAATTTGAGTGGCATTGTTATTAATTTTTTTGGCTGCAGATATGAAAAAGTTTATATGGGATGCTATATTTATATGGGGACTAGGTCGAAAAATGCACGTATCCTGAACATATTTTGCAAAGTCACTTATATTTTGAAAAAATATATACGAACTAAATTTGAAAAAAATCTGTGCAATATTTTTTTTTTTTTTGATAGATTTAAGTTAAAATCGGGAAGTAGCTTTATCTGAGGGCTATGACAAAGAATTGCCAAATGGGGTTTATGTTTGGAAAAATGATATATAGATGTAATAAACAAACGCATACAATTTGTCCGAGATCGATATGATAATTTGGATCTTATTTAAGTCGATTTCACAGGGGTCATTTGTATGGGGACTAGGTCTGAACATGGACCGAATTTTACCAATTTTAATAGCGTTGATACTATGGCCGATAAAAGGTTATATACCAAAGTTCATTAAAATATATTCATACTTACGACCTGAAGTTTGATTACAAGGTTTACATGGACACACAGACGGACGGACAGACGGACGGACGGATAGACATCGCTAAAGTTCGGTATAATAAAAGATGGGTCTAGATCAAATATTATTGGTAGTACAAACATTAGCACAAAGTCATTATGCCCTGACCACATAGTGGTATCTATAATATTAATAGGCTAGGCGATATCTTGTGACCGATGTTTTGTTCTACCGTTTTATCCCGATTTTGACCAAACGTATACTATTTGAAAGGTATTTCTTTTTAGCCGTTTTGCAGATTTACAGATTTGTAAATTTTTTCCTTTATTTTTAGTAAGTTGCATTTAAAGTTGTTACTAACACATACATAAAATTATACAATGCTATGTGTGTGTTTATTAAATTTGTTAATGTGTTTGTAATAAAAATGAGCTTGCTTTTTTTTGTTGATTTGTGAATTGGCTATAATTGATTAGCATACCTTTAGGGTCTTTATTTAATGAAACAATAAAATTTCCTAGAATTTGCACTCGAATTTATAGGGCTGGAATCTGCTAGAAGGGTATAAATAGGTAAACGAAAATTCGGTGTTTCAATGAGGAGACAATATATCAACCACTTTGCTATATGATACTTAGTTTTCGATTTTATATTACCCGTCAAAATAATCATAAGTATACATATAGCGTTATCCAATCAGCTGATCAGTGATCAATGAGGAACGAACATATATAACGTAACATTTTTTAATACATTAGGCTACGAGTATCACAACGTTTGTTTTTATTTGGGCCTTGGGACAGAATGTAATGTCTTTTATGGGCTTTAGAGAAAAGTTTAATTTTGAACGCACTTGATGGAAAATGTAATCTTTTTAGGAAATAAAGTATGCTGACAAACAATTTTTACATTTTCTTTTATTAATAACTCAAAAGCAAAAAAACATAATTTTTACATTCATATCACTTTATGAAAACATAATCCAATATTCTTGAAATATAAAAGAAAAATTTTAGCTTTCAAACGGATCCGTGGAATTTTCTGATTTTGGTATATATATTATACATCGGCTACGAGTACCTATATTTTTAAAAGAATAATTTTTTTATTTCAATCTATTTAAATTGGACGATTCGAATGATGAAACAAGATTTTGGATTTGGTGGCACTTCTCGCAGCAAATGGACTATAATGAGGCTCGTACGCCATTTTATCGAACGTCGAACAGTTACAAGAAGACTTTATCATTGAGATACCGCAGTTCAGACTCTGGAAACTATTGCTGCTAGAATTGCTACAATACAAGTCAATCCCTGAGTTTCAACGAGGTGTTTATACAAGTATGATCAAATAATCAATCACAATAATGCACAAAGGAAATTTGTTAAATGTTACATTTTAGGCTCTTTTCGTCATTTGTTAAAACGCACCCTTGAAAGAAGTTTTAATTGCGAACTTGATTCCCATTTAAGAATTTTGTTAATTTGTATAATCTTGATACTATTTTTGTTTTCTATTCAAGGTTCTATTAGTACCTATTAGTATAAAAATTGGTTTTTGTTTGACAACAATTAAAAATGTTCCTGAAGATGATTAACTAAGTTAGTCGAAATATTGCTTAAATATAATAAAATTGATTAATCTATATATTATTAGGAAAGGCGATTTCTTGTGACCCATATAAAAATTTCAGTTACTAACCAATTTTGACCAAACATACCTCATTTGAAAAGTATTTCTTTTTAGCTGACCACCATATTTACAGATTTGCACCATCTGGAATATTTTTTTAGAGTAATGATCAGTTAAAGTTGCTACTAACACATACAGTATTGTGCGAATTAATGTGAACATGTGATAATTAACACAATTACACTTTTTTCTCAAGGTTTGCAACACGTTTATCAACCAGTTAGTTACAAGATACGCCAAACTACACACGTGGTAAATTTTGTTATTTTTTAAAATTAAAGTAATTTTTTGCAGAATTGATCTTAAGTCAAGCTTTTTTTGTTTCCTATTCTCGAAAATTAATATTTCTCCGGAAGAACGCACTAAGATTTTTACTTTAAGTGAACACACAGCACTGACTCAAAGGGATATAGCCAAGGAGTGTGGTGTGAGTTTAGGAGCCGTTAACAAGATTTTGAAGCAAAAAGGGTGACTGGGGAGATTGAGGTGAATAGAAAAGGGAAATGTGGAAGGAAAAGAATGAAGAAGCTTTCCTCATAAGGAAAAGTAAATTACAATTTAGGAAAACCAGCCAAGATTTCCAGCAAGAATTAGCGCATGCTAGAGTTGTTGTTCATGACTTCACAGTACGAAAACACCTTATTGAAGGTGGAAGAAAAACAATCAGAGGTCAAAAAAGCTGTTATTGACAACTGCTATGATGAAACGCGATATGACAAAAATATATGTAGGCTGAACTGTTGAGGACTGTTGACTGTTATAAAAAGCAAACGAAAAACTTACAACAAAACATTTCGACCAAACAGTCAAAAACACGTTAAAAAATGTGTTCTGGGGCTGCTTTTCTTGTAAAGATACAGGATCCTTGTCCCGATTGAAGGCATGAATAACTCTCAAAAATACAAAAACTTGCTGGAACAGAGATTGGAAGCCGAGCTAAGAAAAGTTGATGCCACCAATCAAGCAGTTTTCCAACAAGATTCAGCTCGATGCTCTGTGTCCAAGGTCATGATGAAATATTTCAGACCAAAAAAAATTTACAGGCCTTGAATGGCCAGGTAACTCTCAGGATCTTATTCCAATTGAAAATCTGTGGGCTATAGTTACAGCAAGTCTTAAAAAATAATTGATTGCAGAACAGAAACAAAACTGATTGAAGCAGTAATTCAGATATGGTTTAGCGACATGCAAATATCAGAAAATTTAAAAAAACTTGTAGATTCTATGCCAAATCGTCTACAAGAAGTTATAGAAGTTAGGGAGGACATATTTTGTATCAAAAAAATTTTTTATTGTAATTGTTTCTCCGTTTTTCTTTCCTCAATAAAGAATATTTATTATATTTCTAATTCACTACTTGTATTCATATTAGTTCGAACAATACTGTATGTATATAAAACACATACTATGTGTTTGTTTATTATAAATATCAATAGCCATGTATGTATTGAATTGTGAACTAGCTAAAATTGATTAGCATACCTTTAGGCACCATTAAAATTATTTATTAACAAACCCATTTATATATCTTCTGAGTGTTCAACAAATATTTATAATGAAATTTAATGAATTTTTTTTTTTTAAAGTGTTGACTTATGAATTGGCTAAAATTGATTAGCATACCTTAAGGCTCTTATAAAATTATTTATTAAATGAAAAAATAAAACTTCCTAGATTTTGCACTTGAATTTCGAGGCCTGGGCTCTGCTAACAGTTTTTATTGCTTTCAATCGGTCAATTTTTAATATCGTTGAAAAAATAATTTACTCATTGTTTGAAGTGCCAACGAAAACTCCACAAAACTCTTGGTAAATTTTCACATTCGTGATAAATATCTTTGGCATTTCTAAAACTTGAGCATTTTAAACCACCAGAATTTAGAATTCATGTATTTATTATCATCTTTTTCCTCAATCTACCCCACTGTGTACCTTTAAATGGGCATTAAATTGCAAATTGTGTCTTAGGGAAAAAAAATACTATAAAATACTAAAAATCAAATAGAGAAGAAAGTACAAAAAAAAAATGTTTTGTAATGTTTTCTGTATAAGATTTGTAGATTGATATGAAAAGTAATAATGATATTTAATATGTCAATGGCAAGGAAATTGATAGAATAATATCTTGGAAGACATGGTCGTAAGTAAAAACTATCTATTAAAAAGCCTTCAGAAATTATGTGGACAAATTTGTTTCATTGACATGTTATGACAGGTCTGCTGTGACATTTCCGTTTATGTTTTTAACAAATCAACACTTTTGACATATTGATAAGACTTGCTTAAAATGTCACAGCATTGTGAATTAGGAATTATATGGCCACTAAAATATTATTTTTTTTTTTATGACATATCATGGATTGCTTAACCAGTTAGTTAGTGATAAAATTTAGTATGAGTTAAATATTTGATCTTAATCAAAATTAAACCAATTAAATCTAAATTGGTTACAATTTTCACATATCGTCATTGAAAGATTTATATTCACTGCTTAGCAGTCGAGAAGTAGAAGTCAACTAACTTTTGCAAAGTTAATAAAATATAATTTTGGATGTTTTTAAGAATTTTTCATTATATTTATTTACAATCACTTCCGATAAACGAATGAACTGAAATAATTCATTATTGAGATAATTATCACTTGAATTAACTTTTCGGCCATTTTCGTGTGCACAAATTGTCTTTCTTTCCTTTTTTCTGGGTTGATATGGCCAAGGAATTTGATATTAGGCTAATAGGGATCCCACGGCAATGGCTATCCTAGAAAACTGCAAAGCTTAGAAGACATGAAAGTACCTCACAGATCCAGCGGAATCGGAAGCGTTGGTAGACCCCCTGAAATCTTGCATGTTAGAGTTTCGACTTCGCACCGCAAGTATAGCAAATCTTGAATCTAAAAAATTTTTAAATATCACATCTTAAAAGCTTCATAAGGAGCTTAAAGTGGTTTTACGGTGGGTACTAAGCGGATCGCCTATTTGTCCCATGGTATCAAAAAACGAACTCCAGAATTTAAGTGTGCTAATAATTTAAATTAGTAGCTACTTCTAAATAGCTACATAGTTTACCGATCAATTTTATACAATTATATATATTTATTTGTTTTGTTCTTACTATAAACAATTTAATTTTGCAGCCATAATGCGACTCCAAATTATTCTTTTCTAGGAACATATACCAGTTGAAGACAATATAATACCAAAGGAGTAGAGAGAGGTTAGAGTGGTCTTTATCCCCAAAGCGGGAAAGATAAACCTTAATTCCGCAAATGACTACAGGCCTTTCAGTCTGTCATCGTTTTTACTGTAAATATTCGAGAGATTGGTAGATGTCTATGTGAGAAGTAAGCTCACACCAGACAACTTCCGTAAAGCTCAACATGTATACCTCAAGGGAAGGTCAGTGGATACGGCTTTACACGAAGTAGTAGGAACAATTTAGGATGCTCTTCAATATAGGGAATATGTTTTGGCTTCTTTTTTGGACGTGGAAGGGGCGTTCAATAATGTCAAAATTTCATCGATCCTAGAAGCCTTGGGTAGTAGGGGCACGGATACACAGATAATCTTATGGATGGGCAACATGCTGAAGAGCAGGGTTATAAACTCGAAAATAGGTGAGGGGAGCAAGAGGAAGGTGGTGACGAGGGGAACTCCACAAGGGGGAGTTATATCTCTTCTCGTATGGAACCTGGTGATGAATAAAATCCTACAATCTTTTGACAGAACCGGCACCAAAGTAGTCGTCTATGCTGATGATGTTGTACTTCTAGTCAGAGGTAGATTTCTATCAACGATCGGTGACCTCATGGAGTCGGCCTTAGGTAAACTCGTGAAATGGGCAAGGGAAAACGGTCTGGGGTCAACCTTTCTAAAACCGAGTTGGTTCTCTTTACCAGAAGGACGAAGGTACCTGAGTTCAAGGGAAAACGATCTGGGGGTACCCTTCTAAAACCGAGTTGGTTCTCTTTACCAGAAGGACGAAGGTACCTGAGTTCAATCCTCCAAGACTAAACGGGAGGACTCTGGTACTGTCAAAGGAGGCGAAGTATTTGGGTGTTATTCTGGACTCTAAACTCACTTGGTAGCGGAACATAGATGAAAGGACTATGAAGGCGTTATGTGCCTTGTACACCTGCAGGAGGGCATTTGTCAGAAAATAATGTCTCAAACCGCAGATCATCCACTGGATGCATAGTGCGATAATTAGACCTATTTTGACCTATGGTAATCTGGTGTGGTAGGGAACTGTGAATGTAGGGGCCAGACTTTCTGGACTCGTGAAGGTACAGAGATTGGCCTGTCTGGGCACCACCAGAGCCATTAGATCGACACCACAGGCGGGACTGGAGGTAATGTTGAACATCATGCCTAGTGATATTTTCATCAAGATGACGGCAGCGAAAGCGGCTCTCCGTTTATGGGAGTCATATAAGCTGGTACAAAGCTCTTGAGGACACGGCACAATACTGTGGACAGTGTGCGGGACATAAAGTGGTCGGGGAAACCGATCATATGTCACCGGTGATGAACTTTGGGGGTAATTTTACGATCCAAATACCGACTAGGGAAGAGTGGGCCGCAAACGCTGTCATAGACAGGGCTGCGATTTCAGTATATACCGACGGTTCGAAGATGGAAGAGGGTACAGGTTCAGGGGTCTACTCCGAGCAACTTGTCGTTCAGGTAACTCGGAGAATCCCTGACAAATGTAGCGTTTTTCAGGTCGAGATTCACGCAATTCTCATAACAATGAAAATAATTCTGGAACGGGATATGGATCCAACAAACATTAATATTTTCGTGGACAGTCTTGCTGCTCTCAAAGCTCTGAAATCGAGGACAGTTAGATCGAAGTGTGTGAGGGAATGTATCAGGTCACTCGACCGGATCCGGCAGCACACCGAGAGGCTGATATGGGTTCCAGGACATAGTGGGATGAAAGGAAACGAGCTGGCTGACGAGTGTGCGCGGAAAGGCTCAGTTTCTCTGTGCGGGATGATGGACACTGATATTAGAATCCCTCTATCAGAGGTGTCTAATCTGATTCAAGAGACAGCTGATCTTGAATTAAGGACAAGGTGGACGCAATCGACCTCTTGCAGAATATCTCAAATCCTATGGCCCTTGCCTAATGCAAGGAGAACGAAATCACTCATTGGTTTTGGTAAAGGGACAATCAGCCTACTTATAGGAGTACTCACTGGACACTGTGCAATAGGGCGGATGGTTGAACTCATAGGTCTCCCGAGAGCTGACTTCTGTAGGAGCTGTATGGATGTGGACGAGGAGGAGTCAGTCCAACAGGTCTGAAGGAGCGGCGCCTTAGATATCTAGGGCAAAGATTCTTCGATAACCTGGGCTGCATTGTAGACGTTCCATTCGGCGACCTTGCGGACTTCTTGCCATTCGTCAACCGATTGGTTTAAGAATACAGGCTTCTGAAACGTCATTTCAGTACAATTTTAACCATGCATCGCTTTCCACCAAAACAACGCGCCTAAATAGTGACGCCGTACATTGAAAATATCTGTTCACTTGTGTTAACTCTGACAATACTATTCGTCATTTAGTGGAAAATTTTGTTCACTACGGGATATGCCATTCATCAACGACCAAGATATTCCAATGAACTGGTTGAAGCGCTGTGAGAGAGTGTTGCCGAGAATCCAAATTAATCGTATCGTCACCGCTCTCAGCATTTTGGTAAGAGTGTAACCAATTTGCGGCGCATTTTTAAGGATGATTCGCATTTGTTTCTGTATAAAGTGCATTGCTTGCAATACGGCCAAATAGTCGCTCGAATGGTTAACACTAAACCAGACTTTTGGAAGCAAATTTTCATAACCGACGAAGCCAATTCACACTCTGGGGTGGCATTAACAAACACGGAATGGAGAGTCCACACGAGATCCAGGAAAAAAGTTCTCGACCGCAATTCTTAGAAAAACGTGTTTTGAAACAAAAACAAGTAAGAGTGTTAAATTCATTTATGCAGAATCTACATGAAAAAATAAACAATTTGATAAGCTTAGTACTAAATTATTACAACAAACACAATGAATTCTTAGCATTTTTACAGATGTCTTATAATTTAGCACATATCTGGCCACAATGATGCCCTATTTACCCCATTTTAAAGACCAACCTGCTCGTAAAAATTGCAAACAATATTATCCTAAGTTTGCCCAGGTACATAGGCAACGGACGGACGGGCGAACGGACAGATGGCCATCACTTAATCGACTCGAGTTGTTATAAAGATCAGGAATATATATACCTTATGGTGTGACCCACTTCATAGTGTGTAGGGTATCCACTAGAAGTCATTAAAAGTATTTATTTTATATAATTTTAACTTCAATTTATTAAAAAATCGAAAGAGAATGTAAACCAGAAAAGGGTTCAACGTAAAAATATTATTTTAAAAAAAATCAGAAACTTCACTAGATTTATATGTTTTTTTAAAGAAAATTAATATTTACTGACTAGAGGAATGTATACCGATTTAAATCACATTCGGTTCTAGTCTCCTACTTAGAATAGATAAGCCAAAAAATAAAATTATTCTATTATTAGTTTAATCTTCCATATTTTTATCAAAATCGACTTTAACAGTCTAATAAATAAACTAATTAAGCAACAAACAATTTTAACAAATTAATTCATTCATTAAAACCTTTATAAGTTAATAAATTAAAATACTTCTGCGTAGTTTGTTTTCATTCTGATAACCAGCTTGATTAAGTTAAATTAATAAATGTAAAACATGTTTGGCGCCATTTAATTAATATTCCATTTATTTATATGGTTCATTAGTTATACTGACATTGAAATTATTTTTATAGTTTTTATTATTTTTGGAATAAGAAATTAAACTGATAGAAATAAACAAAACAATAAACTTAATTTGATTTAACTAAGTCAAGCCATTAATACATATATAAACTGTATATAAATGATATTAAAAAATTTAAATGTAAATAACTTGAGTAATTAATTCTTATCACACATTTCAATTTTTAAATGTCACAATAGTAGAAGCTATTAAGATCACTGATGGGAAATCCGTGACATATGACACACTTATGTTTCAAAGATTATAAATATGTTTATCTCAACACAATCTAAATTGTCGTTTTTTGCGGGTTCATCAATTTGAAAAAATATTTTTTTCAAGTTTGTATTATTGTTTTTTACATCTGTGTCAATATCTTCATTGGTCAATAATGACACTCGTTTTTGTAAACGACTAAAAGTGAATTTGGCGATTTTAAAATGTCTGATTTTTTGATTTTGAGGAATTAAATTTCTGCTTTAGAAAAGTTAAAGGTATTGCAGAAGTCCTACTTTGACCAGCTTCCCGGACGAGAAAAATAATCAACTGATAACGCCCCGGTAGGTGAGTAGATAGCGTGCTCGCCTACCATGAGGGGGTCGTGGGTTCGATTCCCACCAGAGGCTTTGGTCTGTCGCTGCAAAACTAGCCAAATACGGCTTATCCCTGGACCTAAAAATTAGAATCTGCAGACAAGCCACTCGGCTTCGCGGAACTAGGCTTTAAAAAAACACGTCAAGAAAATCAAAGAGTTAGTGTTGAAAAGTAATCGGTTGATAATTTGATCATGTTGATACTGTGGACATTTCAAAAGGACGAGTCAAAATAGTATGGGCCTCAAGCTCTTCAAATCACGATTGGTTCCAGAAACACAAAAATTTTTTTTAGGAACAGCGCACTAATATCCCTGTAACAACGCTCTCTAACTACCAGAACGATATGAAACCCAATAAATAGTATGGGCAATGAGACTTGGATATATATATCTACGACACCGAAATAATCCATTAATCAAGCAAATATCTTGTTAAAGGTAAAACAAGACCGAAAAAGATCAAGATTATGTTAAAAGTTTTCTTTGATTATCGTAGTGTGGTGAATTATGAATTCCTTCCTCCGCCACGGGCCAAATTGTTAACAAGGAAATTGTTAAGTAATTCGCAAAAAGAGGCTAGAATTATGAGCAGGCAACTCTAGGATTTTGCACTACGATAATGAACATTCGATACAGCACCATGTGACTTCTAGCTATTCAATAAACTAAAAACTTAAGACTTTTGTGTCCCACTGTGATTTATAGTTCTTAGCTTTTGCCGCTGTATCCGAATTAAATTAAATTCATTCATATAAAAGTTCGTACAATTGGAATTATTGGATCATATCGGAAATTGTGTATACGCATTTCCGTAGAAAAAATCAAGAGGAAGCCGAATATGTTGCCAAATTAACGAATATCATCTCGCTTCAAAGTAATTATATGAAAATTTGAAAAGGGTACCTTTTGCACTTTTAGAGTCGGATAAGAAAATAAGAAACCTTTTAATCACAAAGATAATAAATATCTAAAACAGACTAAAAAAAATATTGAACTATATTGAAGAAATAATGGAAAGCGAATCGTTTTATAACAAAAAAGGTGCTATACCATTTTCTAGGTGTACTCATACTTTTTTCCGATTTTTTTTAAACAAAATTTCAAGGGTAATTCAATTTTTTTATTAAAAATATTGGTTCCATACATTTCGCCCATCATTCAAATTTTATATGAAAAACTGTTTATCTTTTACGGACAACCATTCGTCGAACCATTTTCCAACTTCCTCGAAATTTCTGAAGTGGTGCTCTGCGGGCGCATTACCCATCACTGTTAAGAGGTGATAGCTAGACGACGCCAGGTCTAGAGAGTACGGCGGGTGCGGAAGGATGTCCGATCCAAGCGATATCCACGTGTCTTTCACTGATTTTGCTATGACTTGTAACAGAATCACTTTGCCATGACTTCTGGCACATTCCGGTAGTGTTTCAATTAAATTTATTACTTGTGGGCGTTAGTGTTGTATATTAACGGTTTCGCCGAGCTTCAAGAGTTCAGAATTCATAATACAGCTCTGATCGTACCAGACATAGAGCTTGGTGTTCTTGCCGTAACGGTTTGGCCTTGGTGTTAAAGGACCGGTTTCGCCAGGTGAAAGCCACGATTTTTTCGTCTGTCAATCTTTATTTATTTGTTTGCTTTTCTGTACAACAAGAATAAATCTTATAATTACAGTACAGTAATAATTATTTCGGGTTTTCAAAATAAATCCATTTTTCTTCACCCGCCACAATTCGATACAAAATCGACTTTCTTACATAGCGTTTCAGCAACTTAATAATGTTAAAAATTAAGTATTTTCTAATTCGTGGCATTGCCTCACCTTTGCACGAGGGTTCTGTTGATCTAAATTGAATAGCATAGATTAGTACAGATTTGATATATACCACAGGAATTTTTTTCCATTCAGCATGTAAGCATGTACTCTCCCCAAAGCTCATTAATTCTTTTGGGGGCCCACATATTTTCGATCGGGTTGAAATTGGGGCTCTGCGCTGGCATGGAGTGGCCAAAAACCTTTGAACTGAGACATTCCTTGACGATTTTCGCTGAACGTTTAGGGAAGTTGCCATGCCGGAAGATGACATTTGCAGGCCCATCCGGCATTTGGGCTTACCTATCGCCCAACAAATTCTCTTGAAAAATGGAAACAAAGTCTTCCTTTCTCATTATGCCATCTATTTGCATATGTGGACCGACACCGTATAACACAACCGCCTTCGTGCTTTATAGTTTGAGTTACGTGGACGGGGTTTGGTGTGGTTTATGATTTGGCACAATACCAAGCTTTTCATCTGATTGGAATCGTTAGAATTTGGTCACATGGGCGGGGGTCGGTCTCATCTGATCAAAATCATCTTCCAACTTGACAGTAGTTTAGGGTCATAAAGTGGCCAGCGCAAAGACCCAATCTCAACCAGATCAAAAATATGTGGGCTTATTTTAAACTTCGGCTGGCCGCGTACGAAGAGGCCCCGAAGAGCATTCATGAGCTGTGGGAGAGGGTATATCCTGAATGGAAACAAATTCCTGTGGTTTATTTATGAAATCATGCTGAATAAATTCCTGTGGTTTATGTATCAAATTTGTACCAATCCATAGCAAATAGAATGGATCAGTTGAAAAAGTAAAGGGTTATTGAATAACTTTTAAACTTAGATCATCAGAACATGGGTGCAAAAGTGAGGCAATGCCCCGAAATAGAAATAAATAAATAAATGTTTTTGTTGTTTATTTTTTATTTTTTTAAAGAATGATTTTTTTTTTTTTTCAAATTGAAAATAGGTTTTAGTTTGTTCAACTAATACCATGAAAAAACATTGTTGATCTTTTTATTTCAAACATTGCCTCACTTTTGCACCAAACTGCATCTTTATGTACATGTTCTGTTACGTATAAACATATTTTTACTTGTAACGACGAGTTTTCCTCCGGTTGCTGGGGTATAGCTCGCGGGGGCCAGGGTCGTTGCAGAAATTTATATTTTTGCACGAGACAGAGAGGAATAAAAACGAGTTCCTTCAATGTTTAGAGTGTCGTGGCTTATTTTATTTTATTTTCGATTATAATTAATGATTTCCAACTAATAATGGTAATTTATAATTTTAATAAATATAATGGTTGGTTGGTACTCCTCCTGGGGAAGAGCGAGTAACCTGGAGTAGGTACTTCTCTAGTTTCAAAAATCCTGGACCCTTGTCGTTGGATAGTGAGACCTGGTGAGAGCACTTCTTTAACTGCCGAGTGAAACCTGCGAAGGCAGTTCTCGAATCTGCGAGGGAAACCTGCGTAGGCACTTCGTTTGATCGCGTGGGAAAGACCTGCGTAGGCACCTTTTAATCTACGGGGAGAAACCTGCGAAGGCACTTCTCCAAGCTGCGGGGGGAAACCTGCGTAGGCACTTCGCCTGATCGCGTGGGAGAGACCTGCGTAGGCACTTTTCTAACTGCGGGGAGAAACCTGCGAAGGCACTTCTCTAAGCTGCGGGGGAAACCTGCGTAGGCACTTCGCTTGATTGCGTGGGAGAGACCTGCGTAGGCACTTCTCTAAACTGCGGGGAGAAACCTGCGGAGGCATTTCTCTAAACTACGGGGAGAAACCTGCGTAGGCACTTCTCAGAACTGCGGGGAGAAACCTGCGTAGGCACTTCTCAGAACTGCGGGGAGAAACCTGCGAAGGCACTTCTCTAAACTGCGGAGAGAAACCTGCGAAGGCACTTCTCTATACTACGGGGAGAAACCTGCATAGGCACTTCTCAGAACTGCGGGGAGAAACCTGCGAAGGCACTTCTCAAAACTGCGGAGAGAAACCTGCGAAGGCACTTCTCTAAACTACGGGGAGAAACCTGCGAAGGCACTTCTCTAAACTGCGGAGAGAAACCTGCGAAGGCACTTCTCTAAACTACGGGGAGAAACCTGCGTAGGCACTTCTCAGAACTGCGGGGAGAAACCTGCGAAGGCACTTCTCAGAACTGCGGGGAGAAACCTGCGGATTCACTTCTCTAAACTGCGGAGAGAAACCTGCGAAGGCACTTCTCTAAACTGCGGAGAGAAACCTGCGAAGGCACTTCTCTAAACTACGGGGAGAAACCTGCGAAGGCACTTCTCTACTGATGAAAACACGCGCACTAGTACTGCGATGTGTACTCGACCACCGCCGACGATCGACTCCTCTAGTTTGGTTATTGTTTCACCTTTTATAGTATGTTGATGTGGTGAACAATTTTATAACTCACCTCGGAGTGGTGTGTTTATCTTCCTTCTCGCTCTAACATATAAAGGCTATGGTTTAGAGAAGTAAATGGGGATTGTAACTACTGTTATTTACTGCTTTTATATATTAATATATAAATGATAAATTTATATATATATATATATATATAAGGTGTAGACGAGGTGTAGACGAAAACGAGGTGTACCGACTTTCGTCGTTACATACTGTTGTTTTTTATATGAAATTTTATCGGAGTACCTTTACATTTGCATACATCAGTCCTCGGCTATTCAATACCAAACTGCCCGAAATAATGACAAACAATATTATCCTAATTTTACCTAAGAATAGGATTTATTTTGTGAATAACCGTGATTTCAACAGACAGATAAACATCGCTATATAGACTCGAGTCTTTATAAGGATCAGGAATATATATACCTTCTGGGATCTCAAATAAAGTTTTCGACGCGTTACAAATGAAATGACAAACTTATATCTACCCTCCGGGCAGTGGTATGGAGCATATAAAAATGATTTAAGTATAGCCCTCCAGGAAGAATGGAGTCTTCTATTCATAGAAGACTAGAATCATTAACTAAGATCAAGGGATCGCATTAATTCAATTTATTAATTGATTTATTTTTTTAAGAAAAGTTAATAATGAGGTGAAGATAAAGGTTATTTTTTACTCTCCACACCAATGTTCAGTTTGTCTACCCATTATTAACTCATCGAAAAAATTCCGGAGACCCCATAAACAATATATATGCTTGATCCTGGCGATGTCCGTCTGTCTGTCTGTATCTCTGTCTGTATGTCTGTCTGTCTGTCTGTCTGTTGAAAACATTTTCCTGAACGCAATAGGCCGAGTGGATCACACTACTTAGGTTTAAAATGTTCGCCATAATCTGCAGCAGTTTGGTATTGAATTTAGAAGCTCGATAATAAACAAACAACAACACACTTACTTGTTTTTATAATTTCTGTACAAAACGAATTTTTTAAATTATGTTTTTATATAATATATATTTAAGTATACTAGTAGAGACCAGCCCTCGAAAATCGAGTGCTAATTCTAGGAAGTTTTATTTTTTCATTTAATAAATAATTTTAAAAGAGCCTAAAGGTATGCTAATCAATTTTAGCCAATTCACAAGTCAACAATTTTTAAATGAAATTCATTAATTTCAATATAAATATTTGTTGAACACACAAATGGGTTTGTTAATAAATAATTTTATAGGAGCCTAAAGGTGTGCTGATCAATTTTACCGAAATCACAATTCAATGTAGGGCTTTTGATATTTATAATAAACACACACACAGTATGTGTTTTATGTATGTGGTAGCAGTAACTTTAAATGAGCATTACTCCAAAAAGATGTTCCAGACGGTGCAAATCTGTAAATCTGGTGGACAGCTAACAAGTAATACCTTTCAAATGAGGTATGTTTCGTCAAAATCGGTTATTACCTACCATTGTTATATCGGTCACAAGACATCGCCTTTGCCATTAATATTATAGATATGAAAATTTTAGTTACCAACCGATTTTGACCAAAAGTACCCCATTTGAAAGGAATTTCTTTTTAGCTGTCCACCATATTTACAAATTTACACCATCTGGAATATTTTTTTGAAGTAAAATGTATTGAAAGTTGCTACTAACACATACATAAAACACATAATTGAGCTTCAAATAAAAAACTGTACAATGCTGTGTGAATTGCTTTTGAATTGGCTAACATTGATAGGCATACTGTAGAGATTCCTCTGGAGGTAACTGTAATATCTGTGGTCACAAGCGATAACCGCCTAAGTCGACTTAAGAACGATTTGAGTTATGGATAGCATACATATTCTACTAAAAACGCTTTATATTTACGGTATTCGATGATTTGGGTTATCTTTACTGTCATGTTCTATTAAAAAGGTTTTATATTTACCTGAAATCTCCATTTCTCTAACACTGTTTATTAAAAAGTTATTAATGAAAACATACTGACCTAAGTCGAAATGAAGCCCCATTACATTTATATAAAAAGTTATTTTTCTCAAAATCATGATTTTCGACTTAGGCGGTTAATGCTTGTGATCACGGATATTACGTTCTGAGATGCTGAGATGAAGAACAGGTCGGTAAGTTCTTGGACACCTAAATATTAAATCTTTGAGAAACCTGCCTCACCAATTTATAATTTCTCGCGAAGTGCAAGTTGCAAGTTATCAATATGGTAAATAAGAAAGAAGAGAAGTATTATAGAAATTAATATTTCATTTATTATAAATATATAAAGCACGAGATGGTTTTTTGATGACAGCTGCAGACTAAGTAACAAATTCAAATTATTTTTGGTATAACTATAGCTTATTACATTGTGTAATTTTAGCTTACGATACGTTTAAGACAAATTAATGCAATTCACAATAGGTTTTGATTACTCGTTACAGCTTACGATAAGTATTGTGTTCAAGACAAGACACAATTATTATTATTGAAATTCAATTTTAGTTAATTCATTTTGTATTAATATTAACATTTTTATTGGCTAAATTAATGAATTTAGACACATACCTTTAGGCTGTTATAAAATTATTTATTACCAAATCCAGTTATATATCTTCCATGTGTTCAACAAATATTTATAATTGAATGCAAAAACAAATTTTCCTAGAATTTGCACTCGAATTTCGAGGGCTTGGCTACGCTAGTAAAAACTTAATATAAGAGTGAGCACTCACTTTATGGGTCAACTGTAAATGCTAATAAATTATTTTTCCTACGGTCAAATTTATTTCAACAGACGAATCCAACTCATTATAATACAAGTAAGAAATTTATAGTCGGTCTAGACCGACTATACGATACCCTATACCATGCTTTTAGAAACCCTATCTCTTAGGCCCAACTAACTGGACATTGAAAATAAGCAAAAACCAAATTTGAGTGGGATTTTTATTAATTTTTTTGGCTGCAGATATGAAAAAGTTCATATCGGATGCTATATCTATAAAGGGACTAGGTCCAAAAATGGACCGATCCTGATCATGTTTGGTAAAGTCTCTTGTATTTTGGAAATATATATACAAACAAAATTTGAGAAGAATCAGTGCAATATTTTTGTTTTTTAATAGATTTAAGTGAAGATCGGGAAGCAGCTCTATAGAGGGTCAAAGGGATCATTTGTGGACTACTCATTAGTGGATGTAATGAACGCATACAAACCCAATTTGAGTAAGATCTGTATGACAATTTGGATCTTATGGCAATTTATGTCGATTTCATATGGGTAATTTGTATGGGGGCTAGGTCTGAACATGGACCGATTCTCACCAATTTCAATAACGTTCATCCCATGGCCGATAGAAGCTTATATACCAAATTTCATCAAAATATATTCATATTTGCGACCTGCAGTTTGATTACAAGCTTTACATGGACACACAGACGGACGGACGGACGGACGGACGGACGGACGGACATTGTTAAATTAACTCAGAAAGTGATTCTGATTCGATCGGTATAATTAAAGATGGGTCTAGGTCAAATATTTTTGGTGGTTACAAACAGCAGCACAAAGTCATTATACCCAAACCACATAGTGGTATAGGGTATAACTAGTCTATTTTTTAGAGCTACAATCTTTCGCACAAACTTAAAATAGCCTAACTCTTAAGGTGGTATAGAGTACAAAAAGAAAAGGTAAAACAAAAAGAATTTAAAAACAACTGAAAAATATCTCAAATACTTACATGTTTTAGATAATTTCTAATAAATCAATGTCATTCATGTGGTGACAGACAACAAAATTAAAGTAAAAACTATGTGTAAATGTCAGACATTTGAAATTTCTTAAAATATATTTTTATAAATTTGCTCCTACGGTATCGTACTCGTACTTCATGTTCACATACTTCACAAAAATAACTGACATTTGAAGACAATGGCACGCAAAATGACATGATAATGTTCAAAAGAAACAAGAAATAAATATAAAACAATTGAAAAACGAAACAAAAAATGAACTACAATTTAATTTAAACTCTAAAATTTATTAGAAAATTGAAAAGCACAAAACACAACAAAACAAATTGTTGTAAAAAAGTTGTGAGCATGAACGTGAAAAATTATTTATTTACACACAAGGTTTTGCATGTACAAAATTGTTTGCAGTCTAAATTGAAAAGAACAAAATATTTATTAAAAAAAAAACAAATAGTCAACATAGAATTTGTTTGATTTCGTACATTTAAATTATATTTAAATTGTACAAGAAAGCAAAATTAAAAAAGGCATCCAATTACTTGGAATAATATAAGCCAATAATAGTTTTTCCTTTTTCAAGGTAATCAACGTGGATAACTCCGAATACGTGCAAAAAAAAAAATGTGGTCATGACCTTGTGGCTAATAAAATCACATTTCACTGGAGCTGAGTTGCCACGAAAAATTAACTGCTTTGATTGTGTTTTTTTTTTATCACTGGTGTAGCGTAATAAATCCATGTTTCGTTGTACTATCGAAGCCAAATATAATTTGGATTATGCTTGAACATATCCAATCAATTCCTTTAAATTGATACACGAGTGTATTTGTGGTTCATTTTCATGCACTGCACAGTGGGTTTGATGGTACCCAAGATGGCGATTAATTCAGGGAAGCCGAAATTCGAGTGCAATTCGAGTGCAAACTGAAATTACTCCTATTTCGGCCAGGACAAGGTACCCCAACAGTTGCCTTATTTTCCAAGAGAATTTTGTCAAAAATCGTTTAAAAGAAAATTCAAGGTGATACGCCCAATAAATAGTTTAGTTTTTATTGAGGATTAAAAGTGAGTAGTACGGGAACGCATGACAAGGTCCTTGTACTGAAATTACAAGAAATCATTAAGACATAAACTTTATTTTGGCTTCTTTTTAGCTGTTTTATTGTTTGAACACATTTTAAACGAGTTCTTCGAATTTAACATTTGTTTTATTACCTTCTAATACTAATCTCTATTTGTAGATATACGCGGATGTTCAAGCTAGAACACAAGTAGGCAACGAAAAGGGTATAAATGCGGTTATAGTTTCGTAAGCAGCTGTTTTAGTGTTTGAACACATTTCAAACGTGTTCTTCGCATTTACCATTTGTTTTATTACCAGCTAATACTAATCCCTATTTGTACATATACGCGGATGTTCAAGCTAGAACACAAGTAGGCAACGGAAAGGGTATAAAAACGGCTCTAGTTTCTTAAACTAAATCATACACAGTTTAGACACTGAAGACTCAACATCTTGTTTGAAATTTTAAAGTGATTGTACGAAGGAAACTAAAAGCGATAAAATAATATGGCAGAATCAAACATTGAAATTGCTGAAATGGTGGTGCGTCGTAGCACACGCTACCAACAAATGTCTGAGGAGGAAAGACGTGCCGTAGATAATCAATTTGCTGATTTTATGAATGCAGAGGATCATGACGAGGAACTTGATATTCCAGCATTTGATGCCGACGAAGATGATGGCGACTTGCCCTTTCTACCAAATTTATCAGCTGTGGACTCCGATGCTGAAAGTGAGATAGATATAGAAATCAATGAGGAGGTTTACGACGACGATGACGACGATTATGAAGAAGAAGAAACACCAACAAGCGAAAGTTATTTTATTGCGAAAGACGGCACCCAATGGAGTAAAAATGCATCAACAACTTCCCGTATTCGTGCTCATGACGTGGTCAACTACACAAGGAGGAAACCAGGACCAGTAGGAACCACATATGATCCCTTTACCATATTCCGCTCGCTCTACACTGAAGACATGGCGTACATAATAATATGCGAATCTAATCGCAAAGGTAGGGAAATAACAGATGCATATAATTTGGCAAATTCAACAAACAAAAAGGAATTTAAAACCATCACACTAAAGGAGTTTGATGCCATCTTGGCTACACTCTTGTATTCTGGACTCAATAAATCAAATAATGAGCCTTCTGCACAGTTATGGGCCCCAACGTGTTATCCAATATACAAAGCAGCATTGTCGTACAATATATTCCGTCGAAGCCAGCCAAGTATGGTATAAAGGTATGGTGGTTGTGTGACTATAAATCATTCTATCCTGTCAAAGGAATGATTTATTCTGGTAAATTGCCTGACCAGGAGCGTGAAATAAATCAAGGGCAGAATGTTGTACTTGCTCTTGCGGATAAATATTTGGATTCAGACCGCACAATTTATGCTGACTATTTCTTCAGTACATTGAACTTGGCGCGTATTTTGATGAAAAAGAAAACTGCATATGTTGGAACAGTACGCTCTAACAAAACATTTGTGCCACGGGAGTTACATAAAAATCGTACGCGGCCAATCAACAGCACATTGTTTGGGTTCAACGAAGGCGATATAGCAATATACTCATATGTGCCCATGAAGAATAAATCAGTAATTTTGCTATCTACACAACATTACACTTGCGATGTGAACATGGAAACTGAAAAGAAGAAGCCCTTAGCCATTCTTGATTACAATGCCAACAAATCCGGCGTTGATACTATGGACCAGATGCTTGGTACGTATACATGCAAGCGCTCAACAAAGCGCTGGCCGCTTGCCATGTTTTACAATATGCTCGACATCGCTGCATTAGCTGCATTCATAATATTCAACGAGATGAAGCCAGTGAAGAGAAGTGACAGACGGCGCTCATTCCTCCTTATGCTTACTAAGCAATTGGCATTACCCAACATTGAAGAACGTGCCTTGAATACTCGCACAACTGCATATCCAAGGATACGGAATGCAATGGAGGAATTTGATGTCAAGGTAAAGAATTAAGAATTCTAAAGGTCAAAAGCAGAATGATTATATATATTTTTTCATTTTAGATAGTACCAAGACCAACAGAAGCAGCTGCATCGTCGTTTGCGCTAAGGACAAACAGGCCATCATGTCGACTATGCCATTCAGAGTACGGTCGTCAACGCAAAACAAGGGCCTATTGCTGTTCCTGCAACAATGCAGTTTGTGCAGAGCATTCAAGATTAATGCATCGGTGCTTAACCTGCACTCAAAATAAGGAACAACCATCGCAACAATAGTTTTTTTAAGTTTTATTCATTGTAAAAGTAAATTTTCATAATAAAATTCATAAAAATTAATTATGTTAGTATAAAAATGTTAGTATGATAAATTAAAAAAAAAAATATTTTAATTTATTTATCAACACTTTAATTAATAAACAATAATAAAATAAAACAAAAATTTTTAAATGTCTTTTTCATAGAAAATGTCATATCAACAAAAGTGTTGCTAGACGGAGAGTTAACAAACACATTAACAAATTTAATAAACACACAAATAGCATATGTATAACTTTATGTATGTAATGTAATGTAATTTACTCAAAATAAAGAAGAAAAAAATTAAAAATCTGTAAATCTGGTGAACAGCTAAAAAAATACCTTTCAAATAATATATGTTTGGTCAAAATCAGGATAAAGCGGTAGAACAAAACACCGGTAACAAGAAATCGCCTAACCTATTAATATTATAGATAATCTTTTATTGATGAAGACACAACATTATAGAAAAAACAAGTCCGTACGTCCGCCTGTGTATCCGTGTAAACCTTTTAATCAAACCACGGATCGCAAGTTTGAATACATTTTGATATAAGTTTGTATGTGAGCTTTTTTCAGCCATAGGATAAACGCTATTGAAATTGGTGAAAATCGGTTTATGTTCAGACGTATTCCCCATACAAATGACCCTTCTGAGATTGACTTAAATTACCACAAGATTAAAATTATTGTATAAGTATCGGTCAAATTTGGTTTGTGTGTGTTTATTATTTTTTTATTATTTTTTATTTATTTAAAAACTATCATCATTACAATTTAAATAATTTATACATATATTTAATATCTACAGTTTTTGAGATTTTACTAAAGTATTGCAACAAATAATTTAATTTTTTTTTTAATAAGTGAAAAAACATTTGGAAATATTTACATGCAGGTAAAAAAGATAGGGAAAAAACCTTTAAGCTTTCTAAGAAATTCTGTCTTTAACCCCTTCTTGCATCTTCTATTCAGAAGTTACAGAAAAAGTTAATTTTACAAATTTCTTATTAAATCAAAACTTGAAGACCTGTTTCTGTCTTCGAATCTTGTTGTTATTTTACTAATGACAGTTTTAAACAGATCTTGTTTAGAATTTCTGTGTAGCAGTGCAGTTGAGTACCTTCTAGGCAGGTTGTATATAATCTTCAAGTTTTTATTTTGGATAATTTGTAGCTTTTTATGATAAGTGTTGGCACATCTCGTTGAAGATACCTGGCAGCCATATGTCATTATTGGTCGTATACACATATTATATAATAACAGCTTATTTTTGCAATTTAGTTTAGATTTTCGGTTAAGCAGAGGGAAAAGCGCTCTTCCGCACTTTAATGTCTTATCACCCGCTTGTGTGACATGATTTTTGAATGTTAGTTTTTTATCGAAAACAACTCCCAAATATTTGACTGAATCAAGTATTGGAATTTCAGTCCCTTGCATACAAAGTGTTATTTGCGGAATTCTTTCCCATGATTTATCTTTATTTTCCATTTGTTGCAGTATTTTTCAGCATGGCTTAAAGCTTTTTTCATGTTCTTCACTATTGCATTTGAAAGTTTTCCGCTCGTTATTAATGCGGTGTCATCTGCATAGAAGGCCGCTGTTTGGTTTTTTAGGGCTTTAAAGTCTGAAGTATATAATAGAGTACAGCGTTGGTGATAAAATTGATCCTTGCGGAACTCCTGCAGGAATGTGCCTTTGTGTAGATTTTTCGTTATCCAAATTGACTGCAAAGTATCTGTCTGATAAAAAAAACTTTTTATAATTTTTTGTAAATATATAGGGTAACCAAATTTATTGAGCTTAAAAATAATTCCATTGTGCCATATGGAGTCAAAAGCTTTCTCAATATCAAGAAAAGCTATTCCTGTGCTTTTACGTTGATTTTTGTTGGTATTTATTAAATTTACAATTCTCTTCACCTGATGTATCGTTGAATGTTCTCTTCTAAAACCAAACTGCTCATTACTCAAAATATTGTTTTGTTCTGTAAATTCATTTAGTCGCGTTAGTATGATATTTTCAAAAATTTTGTCTAAACCATTCAACATACTTATGGGACGATAGCTTTTGGGTGATTTTTTATCTTTTCCTGGTTTAAGTATTGGTATTACCTTGGCAAATTTGAATTGCTTCGGGAAATAACAATTTTTTAAGTACCAATTGAAAATTTTTGTAACAAAATTTAAAAATACATTTGACATCCGTTTTAAAACTATTGGTTTTATTCCATCTATACCAGGTACTTTTGAATTTTTTTGCTTAAAAATTAAAAATTTTACTTCGGCCACGGTTGTCAACATATCAGTTACATTGGTAGGCACAGATTGTAAGTCTAACCATTGAATGTGTTTCGATACCATACGTTCAACTGTCGATGGTTGATTATAAGTTATTTGGTGTGAATTTTCAAAAACATCCGCTACAATATTTGCCTTTCTTTCATTATTGAATACATCAGCGCCATCTATTGTCAAATTTTCTACAGTTGCTTTATTTCCTCTGATTGCTCTGATCAGCTGCCAGAACTTTTTGTTGCCAGGTGGCAATTTTTTAATAAAATTATTCCAGTTGTCATTTCTGTCATTTGATACGTGAAAGTTGATTAAAATATTCAGCTGTTTAACAACAGATGATAAGTAATGTCTCTCCGAAATGTTGGTTGCTCTTCGTAATTTACGTACAAACCTTTTTCTTTGGCCAATTAAGTATAAAGTTAATTGAGAAATTTTTTTTGCCAAATTTGTTTCTCCTTAACTGGAATTCTTTTGGAAGCCTCTTGGATTATGTGAGTAATTTTATTTATAATTTTTCAATGTTTGACTCGGTTATAATTGCAGATAGTAAATTATTTCTTCGAATCTCTTGGTCTACCCATTGATTGATTTCATTCCAATTTGCCATCTGATACAGTGGAATAAGTATTTTTCTTTCAATAATGGAACCTTAAATTTGACATGTAACTGGAACGTGATCAGAGTTTAACATACCTGGATGAGTTTCTATTGCCGAAATATTTAAGTTCGAGTTTGTAAGAAGAAGGTCAATAACTAATGCTTGTGTGGGTGTTGAAGGCTGCCCAAATCGAGTAAAGGTGTTGGACGAGTGGATGTAATTGTTGGAATTCATTTGATGGTTATATAGTTTTCTACCAGCAGTGTTGTTTCCTTGGCAGTTCCAACTAGTATGGTGAGCGTTAAAATCGCTGAAAACAAAAAATTCAGACGTTGTTGTGGTGATCCTGTTTAAATCTTCAATGAAGCTTTTAGGGTATCGTGGGCAGTATGCAGCTGTAAATCTAATTGGCCGGTTACTAATATTTATTACAATGGAAACATTTTCAATAATTGTTGTTGACATTATTGATATATATTGGTGTGGAATTGTATTTTTAATCGCTATTAATACACCTCCTCCATGGGTTAATCGATCTTGACGGTAGATTTTATAATTAAGCAGTTTGAACTTGTGTTTTTGTTTTAAAAAAGTTTTATTAATAAAAACTATATCGACTTTTTTTCATTTAAAAAGTGTTCTAATTGATATATAGCTGTTGGATTAGTTATGCCTTGGGCATTCCAAAGCATAACATTGATTCTATACATTGTTGTTTCTTTATATGACATGTTTAAGCATATTTCCAAGTACTCGCAGCTTGTCATATTTGTTTTTACATTTTTCTGGAGCATCGACTGCATCAAAGAAAATTTCTAATAGCTTTTCATTAGAGAGATCATCGTGATCATGATCTATTATTTGAGCTGCTTTAGCTTTTGCTGCGTACGAAACTTTATTGAGAGCATTATGTGCTCTACTACTTGATGGAATTTCATCGGTGCGAGGAAAAATACCCACCTTATTAGTTGATGATATATCACGGTTATTTGGGATATAGTCATCCCAGATGAAAGGATCAGGTTCCGAATGTTGTGGCATTTTACGAGTTTGTTGTTTTCTGGAAACTCTTTGTCGTATTTCTAGGTACTCGCGGCGCGATGGACAGTTTATGTCATCTGCTCGTTATTCTTAATACAATTAAAACATTTATATATCACAGGGCCGTCACTTGCAACTTTATTTAACTGGCAACATAAATAGTCATGTGGACCTCCACAACCTAGACATACATTTTTTCTAAAACAATTTGATGAGCCATGACCATATAACGCACATTTTGAACACTGTGTCGGTCCTCTTGCACGACGCCGGGGATTTCTCCAGTGGACCATTATACCATAAAAGTATTTTATCTTAAATACTTCTCTTTTAGAAATCTGACTTCTGTTAAATTCTAGCATATACAAAGCATCGTCAGATGTGGATCGTGTGGTTTTAATTTCATTTATGTTTGTTGGTTCTATATTGAACGTATTTTTGAACTCGTCAAGAATCGTTTTTAGTTCAAATTGTGGTAGACCAAAAACCATAAGTTTAAATTTCTTGTTGTCTTTAACTGGATGCGTAAAGAATTTAATTTCTTCGTGTTTAAGTTTTTTTAAAGCTTCATTGAAGTCAATCAAAGTGTTTGGCATCACTTCTGTACCTATCGACATTCTCTTATGCTTGGAGTTCGAGCCCAATATCTTTATGATATCAGTGAACTTATGACCACTATCAACAATAATTGGAGGAATATTGTTTGCATCTCCACTTACTTCAGCTTCTTCTTCGCTGGTGTCGTCATCCATGTCAAATAGCACTTGGAATCTGTTATTTTCTAGAGGTTTGGGAACTTTAAATCTAGGGTTGTTACCCCAGAATTTTTTGCGTTTTTGTGTGGGGACCATTCTCAATTATTGCAAATAATTGAAATTAAAAAATTAATTGTTTGTTTACAAAAATTTAACACGTGAGAAAAGTTGAATTTCTAATAACACGACCGTATGTTGAGAGTGTCAACAAACAACTGTGTGTTTATTATACCCATTAATGAGTAGTCCAAAAATAAACTCTGTAGGTTAATTCTTACTAATAACACCCATATAAAGCTGTTTCCCGAACTTCACCTAAATCTATCAAAAAACAAAAATATTGCACAGATTTTTTTCAAATTTGTGTATTTGTGTATTTGTATATGTTTTGGTAAAAAATAAGTGACTACGAAAAATGGGCAAAAATAATAACTCTAATTCCGAAGTTTATAAATTAAATATTTTTCTTTTTTGCTTATATTTCCTACTCATGCTAGATATTAATGCGTCAGAACTTAGAAGAAACCTATTGAAAATATCTGCATTGGACTTTTCCCGGCTGCATTTACGAGCAAAGTGGTCTCTATAATTTTTAAGATCTTTGTTTCTTGCTTCTTGAGCTTCTTCCGATATTTCTACAATCGGTAAAAGTACGTGCTGTACAATCTCAGGCCCGCGAACAAAACATGTATGTAAAGAGGGAGGGAGGCATGCAAAACCACGGATATTTCTCTACCTGTGTTGTGAGCCAACCTACGACTATTTTCCAAATTAATCTCATGACCACAATAATCAGAGTTAAGTCCACTTTGTAATTTCAGCAGAAATTTTTGCGTTTTAAAAAACGTCCAGCGGTATTAGAACTATCTAAGCCGGGTTTGGCTGATGATCAATCAAACCAGTTTTTTCTGAAAACTCTTTTGGGTAATTCCATGCAAAGTTCAACCTTAGGTCCAATTTAAAAATTTTAATTTAAACAATTTTTACTGATACCATTTCAAATAAAAGGGTTCAAATGGCATGAAAATATGACAATAGTCTGTTATATGTATTTATTAATAATTTGATAGCCCCTATTTTTCCAGTAAGAATGGAAAACTGTCGGTCTGTCACAAAGCAGTCTCATGTCTGTCACATTACAAAATAATTAATTTTACTATAATTTGTTTTAAAATTCATGGAAAAATTTGTTTACTTCATCTGACCATTTTTGCCATTTCTTAATAGGGATTTTATACGATGAGTGAAAGAGGCATTAAAAAAATCAAATCCAGTCATGAACTATAGACAACCCAAGCCTAAAGAATCTGTTTATACTTTTTTCGCAATCATGCTGTCAACTGAATTGACCCCTTACTTATGGTCCAACTTCTGTGTCGTATTTGTGTCCCTAACTGCGTTACACATATTCAATCTATCATCACTATTAGTAGTTCGTGATGGATAAAGTATGGCATGCGTACATTACGGTTTGCGACATATTTATTTTGGAACAATGTTTAGAACAACCTAGAACAACCGACAAATTTTTTTTTCCAAAAGTGGGGGGGCAAAGTTTAAAACTCGTTTTTTTTTTTTTTTTTTGATTTACTAGTACAAATTATATTTTAGACACCCATTCTTTTGAAACATTGTAGAACAATCCTAGAACAATTCAGAACAATCTTGAAAAAATGTTATTTCCAAAAATGGGGGGCTAACTTCGCACACTTGATCATATGGTCCTGAAACAGTTTATAAGCCCAGATTCTCAGAAACAGCATTGACAATTTGAATGCTGTATCAGAAACTGAATACATCAACAATAACATACAAAATATAATTAATGCGCCAAAAAGATGTAGAGAACCTTTGCAGAGCTCCCTTTCTGGAAATATAACAAAAACACCAAGGCTGTCCACAGATTCTCCATTTAAACTCTTAACTCTCGTTGATAAGAGATTTGATAATTTGCTTGGTCTCATAAAAACGATGTTTATAGAAAGTGAAGTTCGTTTAGAAAAAATATTTAACAAGAGATTCGATGAACTGAAGAGTGATATCTTAGATATAAACCAACGTGTAACAAAACTCGAAACTGTCGCAGATGAAATTATTAGCCTTAAGAGTGAGGTACAGAATTTAAAAACACAAATACAGCGACAGGAGAATTCTGTCGTCGAGTCAGATCTTCGTATTAATGGCATACCGTATAAAAAAGATGAAAACTTGTTTGAAGTATTTCAGGCAATATGTGACGTTTTAAATATTCCAACACCTGCCATTAAATCTCTATATCGTCTCCAGAACCACAATAACAAAGATAAAAATTTTTCTCCTGATGCAGTGATTATGGTCAAACTCTGTTCCCCATACGACAAAAACTTCATATTGAAATGTCTCTCTAATTACCGTAAAGCGTACAAGACTGAACTGAAACTTTCACATTTCGGCTTTGGTGGCGATCGCACCTTCTACATCAATGAAAACTTGACCACCACTAATCATAAAATACTTCGATCTGCAATTGAATTTAAAAAGAAAGGGCTGATAAAAACAGCATACACTACTCGAGGCTTAGTATATATTAGATTCAATGGTAATGATGAACCAGTTAGAGTTGAGACTATCGAAGGACTAAACAATTTATTTCCTGATGGATGTTTTCCTGCCAACAACTGATGATTTGGTAATGGTTTTAATAGTAAATTGGTATTTCTGTCTTCATTTATTAATTCTTCTATTAGTATTATTTTTACTATTTTTTATATACGTAACAAATTTGATATATTTTTTAGATTTTCTAACACTTTTTGTAAATTTCTTCCTTCTTTATCCTTGCGTTGCTTTTTTAATCCTTCATAATGATTTTGAACGGTGATAGTTTATCTTTCAGTTCCAAAGACGTAACTTATAATCTTATTCGTATTTTATGCAAACAGAGATCAGGTTTAAATATATGCCATATTAATGCGCAGAGTCTTAATAATAAGATTGATGAATTTAGGTTTATCTTTGAGAACTCAGGTGTTGATATAATATGTGTTTCGGAGACATGGTTCAATGAAAAAGTTGATGATAAAATGATTGGATTAACCGGATTCAAAATTTTTCGCTGTGATAGGAATACTCGTTGTGGTGGTGTAGCTATTTTTGTCAGAAAAGGCATTATGTGTAAATTTCATAGCAAATCTAAACCTCATGAAAAGGTTGAACATATATTTGTTGAAGTTTCGTCCCATGGAAAACAATTACTTGTTGGATGTGTTTATAGACCTAATAAAAGAATAGACCTTGATGTTTTTCAAAATATACTTGAAACTATAACTCTCAATAATGAAGATATTTTAATATGTGGGGATTTTAATTCAAACGTTATCAATGAGACTATTTTACTTGACATAATGCAATCAATTGGCCTTTCTCCAACTAACATTACAGTTCCAACTCATTTTACAGCTACAAGTAACTCGTTACTTGATCTTTTCTTTGTCAGTAGCAAAAAGAAAGTCTTATTCTATGATCAGCTCTCAGCACCTTGTTTTTCAAAGCACGACTTAATTTTTCTATCATTTGACTTTAAAATGCAAGTGGTGGATGACGTTGTTACTTATTATGATTTTAAACAAATGGATCGAAACGCGATGTTATTCGAATTATCTAAAATCGATTGGGACTCCATTTACTACATGCCTTCGGTTGACAATCAGGTCAGTTTTTTAGAACAAAATTTGGCACATGTATTCCACAAATCTGTACCTTTAAAAACAACAAAATACAATTACAAAAATAAACCCTGGTTCAATCAACAGATTAAGAATAAAATCTGTGAAAGGGACAAAGCTTTTAAAAGTTGGAAACTGTTTAAAACAGATAATTTATATGACGAATATTCCAAAGCTAGAAAACAAGTAAATAAAATGATAAAAACTGCTAAATCTGCATACTACTCTAGCCTATTTATTTCTGCTGCACACTCTAAAAAAACGTGGAAACTCATACGAGAAATTGGTGTCGGCAAATGTAAGGAAATTGTCAATTCTGACATTAATGTTGATTCGCTTAACGAATCTTTTACAAATATCCCTGACATCCCCATAAACGATGGATATTATACCCGCAATACTGATATTAGTTCAACTTTATCGGAAAATGCTTTTTGTTTTCAATGCGTAAACCAACTGGAAGTACTTTCCACATGCCAAGCTGTGAAATCTAATGCTGTTGGTTCTGATAACATACATCCCAGATTCTTAAAGGAAATTATCCCTCAACTGCTACCTCAAATTACCCATATTTTTAACACTATTATCACAAAAAGTGTATTTCCTCAAAGTTGGAAAAATGCTAAAATTTTACCTATTCCTAAATCAAATAAAGAATATCGTCCCATTGCTATCCTACCATACTTGTCTAAAGTGCTTGAAAGGTTATTGCATCAGCAAATTGGAATACATGTCAAGAATATGGGCCTACTCTCAGACAGACAATCAGGCTTTCGTCCTAAACATAGCTGCATAACTGCACTCATTGATGTGTCTGAAGATATTCGCGGGTATATTGATAGTGGTAACATTGCATTTCTAGTGCTCTTAGATCATTCGAAGGCATTTGATACTGTGAATCATGAAATACTCTGCATGAAGCTAAGAACTTTTATTGGTTTCTCTCCTTCCGCAACTCGTCTTATATCGTCTTATTTAGAAAATCGACAACAATACGTTAACGCCAATAATAAAATATCAAATGTGCTTCCAGTAAAAAAGGCGTTCCGCAAGGTTCGATTCTAGGACCACTTCTTTTCACTATATATATAAATGATTTGCCTAGGCAACTTTCGTATTGTAAAGTTCATATGTATGCTGATGATGTGCAACTTTATGTTTGTAGTCGTTTCGATGAACTAAATAACTGTATTGCGAACCTAAATGTGGATCTTAATCGAATTTACTTATGGGCTCTGGCAAATGGGCTATGTCTCAATCCTTCAAAGTCTAAATGCATCGTTATTACTCGAAGATCAGTGCCTTCCCTTGTTATACCAGATATTATGCTTAACCGTCAAATTATTGAAATTACACAAAAAACCAAAAATCTTGGAATTATTTTCAATAAAACTCTCACCTGGTCTGATCATATAAATGTCGCTTCGGGAAAAACGTATTCAATGCTTCGATCATTGTGGAAAACTCAACATCTTACACCAGTCCATGTACGAGTTCTACTTGCAAAAACCTATCTAATTCCAACTTTGTTGTACGGATGTGAACTATTTGCTAGCTGTGATTCTATTAGCTCTAGGAAATTAACAACTACGTTTTATTCTATATTGAGATACGTCTACAATTTGAAAAGATCATCCCACATAACACCGTATGCACGAAAACTTTACGGTGTGAATTTTTGCGATCTCTTGAAGATACGATCATTGATACTGATGCATAAGATTATATTTACACGTGAGCCTACATATCTTTTTAATCGAATATCCTTTTCTAATTCAAGAAGAAATAATTCTATAATTCAAATAAGACATAAAAGTTTGGTCTCTGAATGGCAGTTCTATATACACTGCATACGTCTTTGGAACTTGCTACCGCCAACATTACAATATTTAAGCAACGCAGGACATTTTAGGAAACAAGTTTTCCAATTTTTCAATACCATTTAAATATTGTTTAAACTTTGCTTTGTTTTGAATATATGTATGTAAAATAATTTTTGTTATCTTATTTTATACAAATTATAAACTATGTTATATTTTCATTAAATACTGTATCACATTATACCGATCCTATACTTTAATTATAAGACTCTTAGTCTTGTTGTGCAGGAAACCAAATAAATAAATAAATAAATAAATAAATTCTCATTCATTTCATGATAATCTTTCAACAAGTACGGAACAGCCAAACAACCATCCCGATTTGACGAAGAAGATATTTAAGTAAATGCAAAATATACTTGTAAAACTTTTTTTAGGAATTAAATAAAATGATTTTTTTCACAAAATTTAGAACGATATTTCTGTATTTTGATTGTTCAACTACTTACATTGAAAGCATTCAAAGTGTAAATGTAGCCTAAGTCGATAAAGTTCATTAATTTTCAGTAGGGAATAAGAACCTAACTCAACATGGGAGATCAAATCTTAAACATGTTGACATAGAATAACGATTTAAATTGAGTTAGCCGCACTTAAAGTTTTTTATTTCTAATATGGAATAATAGCCTAACTCATCTTAAACTTTTTACATTTTTTTCGGTCAACAAGTCATAACAGCCTAAGTGTCTTTTCACAAATATCTTTTTACTGTAGAAATAAAAAACTTATTTTTTAACAATTAAGTAAAAGAATGCGCGTCATTCGAATCTGTATGAAAGTTAAACAAACAAAAACCCGGCTCCTGAGTTGCAGTGATGATTTGAAACTTCAAACTGCTCTCCTGAAAATATTAGAAAACAGACTTAGGCGGTTATGACTTGTGACCACAGATATATCTTAATATTTTATTTAATTATGATGTTCTCAGTGGAGTTTAGCATATTATGTCAATTGTTACGAAATCAAATTTACTTATTGTCCTTTAATGAACAGATTGTAACTAAGGAATTAATATAAAAGAATTAATATTTAAATTTCATTATATTTCGCACATGCAAAATACTTTTGTGACTAACTGTATATGTATGTATGTAGTATAATGCCACAGAATAAAATTTACGGGGCATGTTAATAAATAATGATGTTTAGGCCCTAGTTAGAGTGCCGTTATTGGGGGTATTTAACATGCATTGTGTTTTTATAGTTCTTTGTTTTGTGTGTGTGTGTGTGTGTTATTTTTTCATGTGCAAATGTTAAAAATATGTTAGAAAACTAAATTCAAGCAGCTGTCAAAATTAATTGACATATTATTTGTTGTTCTTGTGTTACTCGTATATGTAAATGCCAAAGATATGTAGAAAAAAAAATTAAAGCACATACAGTGATTAGAAACTAAACTCGTACACCAACCATTTCTAATTATATATCTTCATTTCAGTTTGCCTCTTAATGTCAGTTTGTGGATTTTGTAATGCACTGTAAGCTTTATTTAAAACAAACACAAAACAAGTAAGAGTGTTAAATTTGGCTGTGCCGAATCTTTGATACCCTCCACATTGGTTTGAGTATTGATAAATGTAAACAAAATATTGGAAAAAGTAAACAATTTGTTAAACTTAATAAAATTATTTCAGCAAATTCTTTGGGTTGGTTTTCGTCTTGTCTATTATTTCGGATTTATTTCGGTGTTTGCTTTTTGGTCATCGTGGTTGCTGATCGCCATGCATTTAGGTTATATACCTATATGCATGCGTTTCCGGTTATATGACATAACTTCTCATTTAATTTAGTTTTTGTTAATTAAATAGCTCGCCCTAACCTCCATTGCAAAGGTAATGGTTATGTGGGGTGGCTATATGCATTAAATCGTGCTAATTGGAGATGGCTGTATAGTTTCTTTTAACCCTCCGATAGACTATGTCGTCTGGCCAGACGAAATGCTTGTTTTTTCATAAATATCTTTGTTCCTATTCACACTATCGGCAAAAGGTCTCGTGACTTTTCAAGTTTCGTTTTGCTCTAAATAACGGTAAAAAAATCGAGAAATTGTCTACATGTTGGTAGTGGTAACTTTTGTAATAAAGTCAGTTTCTTCATATTTGAACTGTGTCGTCTGGCTAGACGAAATTGTTTTCTGAAGCAAAAGAGTGATTCCTGTTCAATCTTGTTCGTTTCAACGTTTGTATTGAGGCGTGCAGCTGCTTTTAATATTACAGCCTGTGTTTGAAATTCGTTCAGGGCGGAGCAATATTTCGAGAAGTGATATTTTAATTTTTTGCGTATTTGAGAAATAATTATAAAAATTGGGTGAGCTCTTCAATAAAAAAATTTTTATTGTGTGGCAAAGTTTTATTTGTGTTTTGCTGTTGTAGGAAATGAATACATATTTTACTGACGCTAATGTTATGGTCGCGGTATATGAAATTATCCGCGGAGGTAAGGCAAAAAATAGAACAAAGATTTGCCAATATAATGAGTAACAGCGATGAGGAAGATCAATACGTGGACGAAGGTTTTGATGAGGATTTTGTACCAGACGAATCTGATGTGGAAATGGAGCGCGTTGTTGATTAGGACATTCGCGAAGACTCGGATGAAGGTGACTCGGAATTGGAAGATGTAGAAGAAGATCCATTGCCTGTGGCCGTAGCTGTTGCACAAACGCAAGGTGGTGAATTCTATACGTCGCGAGATGGTAAACAGTGGTCCCTCAATGCAATGCCGGTTGTAGGTCGTATACGAGAGCATAACATTCTCCGAACGAAACGTTGTGGCCCTCTGCCTGGAACTGTCGCCAATCCTGTGGCCATTTTTAGATCAATAATGACTCCAGAAATAGTTGATATAATTGTTCGAGAGACTAATCGCAGAGCTAATGAGGTTATTGAAAAATGGAATGCAGATAATCCGAGCCGAATTCAGTCATGGACGTGCACTAACGAAAAAGAAATGTACGCATATTTTGGTTTGCTGTTATTTGCTGGCGTTTTTGGTTCGAATAAACAACCAATAAAGGAATTATGGGCTCCGTACAATCATTCAATTTATAAGGGAACAATGTCATTGAAACGCTTTGTACATATTACGAGATATATTCGATTTGATAATGGTGCTACTCGTGCACAACGTCTATTGACCAGCAAATCTGCGCCCATAGATGATATTTGGTTGATGCTAATGGCTAACCTTGAGCGTGCGTACAAACCTCATCAAAATCTCACGGTGGACGAACAATTATTCCCTTTCCGAGGACGAACAGGATTTACGCAATATATACCGTCTAAGCCTGCTAAATATGGCATAAAAGTTTGGTGGGTTTGCGATGCAAAATCACATTTTCCATTGAAAGGAATAATTTACACAGGTAAATTGGAAGGTGCTGAACGCGAAAAAAATCAAGGCGAAAATGTTGTCATGAAGCTGGTCTCGCAATATCACCACAGTGGACGTACTGTTTACGCTGATAATTTTTTTACCAGTATGAACTCAGCCACAAATTTGATGTCGGTTGGATTATCATTTGTGGGTACTGTCCGGTCAAATAAACGCTTTATTCCTGATGAATTGCGTTTGAATAAAGACACACCCGCGAATTGTACAGTACATTGTTCTGTTCATATAACAATGATGTTGCTTTGTGCTCGTATGCTGCCAAAAAGAAAAAGTTGATATTCTTACTCTCGACCGAACACTATACCAATATCGTTGATAGCACAACCACTGCAGCTAAGCCTCAGCATATTTTGGACTATAACGTAAACAAAGCAGGTGTTGATACAACGGATCAAATGGTAACAGGTTATACGTGCAAGCGTTCGACTAACCGTTGGCCACTAGCTATGTTCTTCAATATGGTCGACATATCTGGATTAGCTTCCTTTATAATTCACGACGAATTGGCACCTAACAAGAAAAGCGACAGGCGACGTGCTTTTATAACTGAACTATGCACTAAGTTGGTTGTGCCTCAAATGGAAGAGAGAGCAAAAATTCCAAACATTGTTCGTTTTCCTCATATTGAACAAGCTTTGAAAACCTATGGCGTGGTTAGTTATCCGAATACCATATTCATTATACCTTGTTTTTATCTATATATTATTTCAGATGCCACCAACCGCAGCCGTTACCGTGCCTCTATGCGCTATATGTCTGGGGGAAACTCGCAAGCATCGAAAAACCCGTTTTCGCTGTCAACAATGTAACGACCCCGTTTGCCTTACACATGCAAATGTATATCACAAATGCCACAAATGCATTCAATAAGAATGCATATAATACAAAATAAAAAAGATTGGAAAATTATATACAAAATAATAAAAACTTGTAACTGAAAATAAAAATATTACCAAAATAAAACAAAAAAAAAAAACAAATAAATTAAAATATCTTTATTGACCTCCTTTTGCCATATATTCTCTATGTAGAAGGTAAATATTGCTTGCATATATATATATATATACATACATACATACTCTGACACATAACAACCGTTTGGCCACCTACCATAATACTATACCAATGTAATAGGCCATACCTAATTTCGTCTGGCCAGACGACACAGTTCGTTTAACGCCTCTTGGGGCACTGCCTATACGAGGGTTAACTGGCCAAATATTTCTTCATTGCGGCCATATAGATCGGATGGAGTAACAAAATAATAACCAAAAAAAAAAAGCTCTCTCAACTTTTTTATTAAAATATTGCCATATTTGGAAAACATAGAGAATAAATTTATAATAATAAATAATTAAATTGGGGATGCCAAACGCAAAAAAACCAAAAGTCCCAAACATTTTAAATAAAATAATTTAATGTTATCTTTATTTTCTGAAAAACTTAAAATTTTCATCCAAAAAAAATTGTGAAAATTTATATATAAAAAATAACATTCTCATCAAATTACGTTTACTTATGTAACAATTTTTATGTTCGAAATTCTTAAATTCATTGGATTTAAATTAATGTTTTCTGTATGCGATTCTGTAAAATTCAACGATCCGACAATCGCAAAATATATCGACAGCTATTGTTGTTTGCACTAAGGATTAAGTAATTCACTAAGTACATACATCTTAACGACAGCCGACAAATCTATTTTTCTATTTATTTAAATTGTAAATGAGTGGCATCTCTGTCAAAATAAGCGAAAAACACAAAAGAATAGAAAAAAAAACAAATTACTTCGTGTTTGACAGGATGATTTTATGTTGATGTTTAATATCTTTATTTTGTTTACTAATATTTCTGTTTATTTATTTGAAAGAGAAATAATGAATTGAATATGCTATTTAATTTTTTTATTTATATAAAAAAGTTTTTTAATTAAAGCAAAATATTTTCACTATTTTATGATTTTTATTTATGTATGACGACATTTCAACCTAAAAATTTAAGGTTTTATCGATTGAATAAACAATAAAAAATGGTTGTCGTTTAGATAACAACAACAGCTGACTTTAACAATAGCGAAAATCGTTTAAAAATTTTACTGATAATTTTGCTATTTTATTTTTTTTAACGATTCGACTATCGTTAAAAGAAGTTACGGAATCGCGGTACTGAAAAGCTATTAATTTCTCCTGAATGGCAATATTTTTTTTAAATGTAAACATATTTGATGTTTTTTTTTTTGGAATTTCAATTTGTGTTTAACGAATAAAATTTATATATTAAAGATGCAATTGATGTCTTCTAAATTTAAAATTATTATTTCCGACGTTTTGATAAGATTTTCTGAAATTCAATTAATATTTTCTAATTTATAATTGGATATACATATTAATTCCAATTTTTAGAATTGATAATTTCTTAAATTTGAAGTAAAAAGTGCAATTTTGTATTTTTGTGAATAATAGTGCTTTAGTCATTATAAACAATTTTTAAAAATTAGATGTAATCGCAATCAGATATTTTGTAGGTAAAGCAGAATAATAGTTCCATATAACTATGTAGAACTGTTTTGAAAGCAAAAAACTCATTGATGAACTCGGTAACTCTATTTTGTAAAGACAACAAAAAGTTAACATGCCAAACTTATGTTCATATTTGTAAAAGAATAATGAAAAAACGTATGAAATAAAAGACCAGCCCGTGTACACTCTTAACATTGTTCTATATGATTTCTAGTTGAAAATATTGACATTCATGTTAAAATAGAAATAACTATTGCGAAGCTAATTAGAACAAAAATTGTGGCGCCATCTACTGGGGCATAGTCACGCTGAGCAAAATGAAGTGACACTCTGTTAATGCAAAAGAAATGTATTTTCCCCACAACAAAATATTGCAGAATTTTATGTAAATAAAATAATATACCGATTTATTTCTAACATGCAGTTATTATGGATATAAATATATAGAATATATGTATATTATTTGTATTATTTAATATGTGTATGTGTATGTATGTGTATGCATATGTAAATATTACACACAAAAAATACAACATCAAACGTTATTTTTGTGTTTTTCTCTTTAAATAAATTAATACATATTTTTTTTTCTTTGTTTAATTTACATTGTTTTTTTTTATTAACAACTAGGTATTTGAGCATTATTTGCTTTGGATGTTGGTGAATTTTTACTCCCTTTATATCAACTCGTAGTGTCGAAAAAATTTTGGATCGATTTTAACCCCTTTCCGTGACCCAATCGATCTGAAACTTTGAAGTGATCTAGAATATTTTTTTATTGATTGCAAAACAATGGAAACTTTTAAATTTTTCTACCAGAGTTGATAAAAAAAAGTGTACAAAGGGTTAGTTTTTATTATAATATTACCACAACGACCACAAAAACAACAAGCCCAGCTATGACAACAATACAACATTTAGAATAACAACAAGAATAATATAGAAACATCATGTTTTTAATTTTTTTTTTACTTTTTCAGAGATTTCCCTGGACCTGTTCCACCGATTTTAATGATTTTTGAAACAGAAATCTTCCCATGAATTTTGTAAACCATCCTCACTAAAAATGATCACCCTAGCTGTCCTATTGAGGGCGTGATCGTGACAAGAACAACATAGAAAATTATATTTTTTCAAGACTTTTTTTAGTTCTTCATTCAAATCTCGGGCCCTAATCGACCGATTTGGACGATTTTAAATAGCAACCTTTCAGGATATTAGAGAATCATTTTTTATACCAACGAGCACCCTAGCTGCCCGATTGATGCCGTCATCGTGATTTCCACAGTGGTCGATGGCAAAAGTTTTAGTGTGATTGCAGAATACTCGTCACTAACATGTGGTATTAAGCGCCCCGGTAGGTGAGTAGGTAGCGTGCTCGCCTATCATGCGGGGGTCGTGGTTTCGATTCCCACCAGAGGCTGTGGTCTGTCGCTGCAAAAAAAAAATTAACACACTACTCCCTCTTTCCTCCTTAACCTATTTTCCTGAGATCAACACAATGCACTGCATCTGTAGGGGGCATCCCCTGAGTGTTGATTAATTAAAAAAAAAAAATATAATAACTCTTCCCATTTTCAATTGTAATGGTACAATGCACACAGCAAATAGGTGTCCATCGATCCAGTTCGATTCAGGGTTATTAAAGCATTGCCGGTAAGTTGAATGTCCATCACACCCCCATTTGTATATCGCAGTAATGGTATCTTCATTGACATTGACGAAAACTTCCTTCTGCGATTGAACGATCCTTGTTGCAGTATGATCAACAAAGCTCTGTAGGGACACTTCAGCAGACGTATCGGTAATTTCGACTCCGTCGGGATAACACTTGTTGTTTGTTAATAACAATGCATCATATGTTGGACATATGTTTGCATTTCTTATTTTTGCACCAGATTGCATTAATCTGTACGAGTGCTTTGTACAATCACCGTCTACGTAAAAAGCCAAAGCTTCATCAGGGCTATATGCAGTAACATTCATTATTGGCTTCAGAATTAATAGTTCCTTTAATTTTTGGTGCGACCTCGGAATCAGAATATACCATGGATACTACTTCTGATGCATTTATTTTTCCTGACTTGTAAAGGGTCTGCCAAATAACTTTTTTTTTTTGAAAATGCTATAAAAAAAACTACTGAATATTATCTCAAATTTCTTTTTTTATTTGAAAGTACAATCCTTCCGGTTAATAATGGAAAAAAATTTCATTCAAATGGCTGCCTCGGCTGGCCATGCAGTAGCCTACACGATCGGTCCAATTTTTAAGCACATTAGCGATTGTGTGCAGCTGAATTTCACCAATGGCTTCACGAATATTGTCCTTTAAAGCGTCAATTGTCTCTGGTTTGTTGGCGTAACACTTATCTTTGAGGGCACCCCACAAATAATAGTCTAACGGTGTCAAATCGCAGCTCCGAGGTGGCCAAACGACATCAGCTCTGCGGCTGATAATGCGATCTTCAAAAACAGGGCGCAAAACATCGAGTGTAGCTTCGGCTGTGTGGCACGTAGCGCCGTACTGTTGAAACCAAATGTTGCCAATATCGTCCTCTTCAATTTTTGTGAACAAAAATTCGTTCAACATGGCCCGATAACGATCGCCATTGACTGTAACGGCCACTCCGTGCTCATTTTCGAAGAAAAATGGCCCAATTATGCCTCTGGACTAAAATCCGCACCAAACAGTGACTCGTTTTGGGTGTATCGGCTTTTCAAATGCGACAATTTTGCTTGTTTACATACCCGCCAAAATCAAAATTAGCTTCATCTGAAAAGATGATTTTTTTTTTGCAAAATCGGCATCTTCTGTAAGTCGATCGCAGGCCCACTTAGCGAAGCGAAAACGCATTGGATGGTTAGTTGGCTTCAACTCCTGAACCAATTGGACTTTGTATGGCGTCATACCAAGGTCTTTATGCAAAATTCGTCTCAATGATGCCTCCGAAATGTTCAATTCTTGAGAACGACGGTGAATTGATGTTGATGGCGCTTCACGCACACTTTCTGTCACAGCAGCAATATTCTCGGGTGTACGCACTGTTTTTGGCTTTTCACGCTTTGGTTTATCGATGAGGATGTCAGTTTCTTTCACTTTTTTCACAAGATAACGAATATACGGAGCTGACGGTGCTTCTCTTCTTCCAAAATCCGTACGCAATTTTCGCACACATTCTGCAACATTACCATGATTTTCAAAGTAATGTCGCAATATTTCCCAGCGTTGTTCAAGCATATACACAACCATATTCGTTCAGCGGAAGGATAAAACTAATTATCTGTCAAATCAGACATGAGCTAAGTGTTACCATTCACGAAATAAGCACTAGTTGAAAAAAAAAACGTTAGATGGCGGACCCTTTATAAACTAACGCAAGTCGCGACTACAATTTCATCGCAAGAAGTTTTATTTACAAGCTGTACAACTTTTTAGAGGCACATTCTATGAACTCTTCTGCAGGTCGTCCTAGATTATTACTATAATTTCACTGGCAAACCGATCTTTATTGCGTTCTTCAAATTTCGGTTGCATTTCTTACACTTTTCCACTACTTTGCTATGAAGCTCCTTAATTTTTTCTTTAATTTTTGTTGATTTTTTCTTTTTTTTTTTTTTGTCGGCACTGGTCCTCATTATACTTTGTTGCCTATTATATTATTAAATACGTCGGCCTCCACAGCTGAAAATTTTTGAGTAGGGACGTTTTTATTGTGCCAAATTAAAAAAATTGAGGGTTTGGAAACATTCATTGAGCGTAAAAAATGTATTAATCAATAAAGGGGCAAGAACGGGCAGATCATTGTGGACGTTTCACAACAACTATAATCCAAAATAATAAACAAACAGAAATATGACCGAATCTGGTCGAATCCCAAAAGTTGCACTCCATGAAAATATAGTATAAGACACTTTAGCTACGCTATCACAAATGTTAACTTCTACAATGAATTTCTAAACAAACATTCACAAACATTTATTTTTTAGTAAATACCTGCCTTCGTCTCTTAATAACAACTTTAATTTAGAAAATAATTGCTCAACTAATTTAATATTGGCGAAAAACATGTATTAATTAATAAGACGCCAAATTCTTTTAATGCACTTGCTGCAACGAATGTTAAGTTTGAAAAGCAACAGCTGAGCGAATAATGGAAACAAAACAAATGTAAAAACGTCAATTTGCTCAGTGAGGTATCAGTAATCGATATTAGGTAAAACATTTATCGATTTCAAATTTTCATAATATGACCACTGTGCGTCGGTTCGAAAATGTTGGGATTTATGTGTTTTGCTGAACTTTAAGCAATATTTTTTTATTTTTGACTAGATGACCCGGTGTACTTCGTATCACCTATCCTAACGACATTAAAACTTTCCCTTCCCTAAAAAAATTTTGATCGATAATGTCAGGCATTGCCATTTTCATAGGTTATTATACTCTAAATCTGGCAATAAAAAGTAGAAAATAATTGGATGATCCATAGAGTTTCAGCGGGCAACACTAATTATACTTTATGAAAGACTGATGCTTACTTATTTTTAAGTATAAGATATGCCTAATATTAATTATAGTATTTAAAAGTTAATTTATAAAGCTGTTCAACCACCATCAGTCCCTATAGTCGTAAATATTGAAAGAATGAGAACCAAAAATTCGTCACTTCATTTTATCATTTATGTCGGATGGAGAAAGTTTTCCAGATTTAAATATAACACCCCAAGAGTTTAAAGAAGTAGAAATGATGGAAGGAAGCGAGGAGCATAACATGACCGGTGTTCTGGTACACCCAGCCTTATCAGAGCCGAGCCGACTCCTAACAGCACGCCTGGGTTGCCTTCGCCGTCAGATTGACCGATATGTTGCCAACCGATCAAAATTTTCAGAACCCTCTGAACTTACAAAATAAAGTTTTCCTACAATAAAATTATTTGAATTGTATTGTGTTGAAGTTTAATTCGGTCGGATATGTTTTAGCAACAACACATATACATTTCACAAAAACCCACACGCGCATTCACACACATTCGGCATACATATCTCACACCGTTTTAATTTTGTTCGCTTACTAAATGAAACTTGCTAACAGTTCAAATGAATACAAAATTTTTATCTACATTAAATAAAAGCAGAGTTATGCATTTAATCAGTTTAAAGCCATCAGATTAACTATATTTTTTGTCTTTAGCCGCTTAAAATCGTATGGTAAATCCGTTGGAATCATCGGTATATGCGGGATCAAGACATCCTCTCCTTTGTATTTTCCCTTGATATTCTTGGCCGCGATGATGTTATTCATAAGCTTTTTCACAGCCAGTCTCGTTCCATTGCACAATCGAGGTTAATTAATATTACGCAGCATGATCACAACTGATCCTACTTTTAATTTAAAATTCAGAGGTGGTAGTCCAGGCAATTTCAGTGAATTTAAAAACTCTGTGGGATAGTTGACTACGTCATCCTGTTATGTAACTGTGTCAACTGATTTGTAAGAAACCAACTCTCCTGGAAGAAAATTGAGAATGGTCTCATTGAGATCATCGACATCTTAATTTTTGACTGCCAATATTGCTCTTTCACTAAGCTAATTATGGTTATTGAAGTGTTGTTCTATGTTCGAAAAAATACGCTGAATAAGCTCCTGTTTTGAATGGACAGAAATCCGTGGCCACTGTAATTAATCCGGTCGAGGTATCGACTGCGACCTTACCATTTCCAATATCTAATAAACACAATCGCAGTTTGATCTTGTTGCAAAAACACTTTCATGTTAGTTGTTAATTGGAGTGTCTCTATGTGCCGCCGCAAATCAGATGATTTTAGGCAAGCATTTAGTTCGATCAAGAGTTGATCGGGAAATAACTGGAAGAGTCTGACAAAAATCACCATATAATAGAATAATGGCTCCACCAAAAACGTTTTAGTGTTCACGAAGATCTTTTGACGTTCTGTCCAGTGCCTCCAGTGACCTCTTGTGGGCCATCGTACATTCATCCCAAACGATCAATTTGCATATTTGTAGAATATTCGCCATTGCGCTGTTTTTGGCGATGTTGCAAACTGGTGCTTCGTTGATTTGCATTTTTAGTGGTAATTTCAAGGCAGAATGTGCAGTTCGTCCACGTTCTAATAATGCTGCAGTTATTCCAGATGAAGCCAACACTATAGCTACTTCATTTTACGATCTGATCTTTGCCAATAGCAATGAAATTAGGAACATTTTTCCAGTCCCCCCAGGAGCGTCATGGAAGTAAATTCCATGAATGAAATGAAATGAAAATTCCACCAAGTCCACTGTTTACAGCTTTTAGAAAAGTATCATACGCAATCTTTTGTTGTGCATTCAATTACGGAAAATTTTAACTAACTGTTTCGGTCAATACTTCAGTATCGTACTGTTGTTCCCTTTGTAAATCGTGGTTAAATGCATCGCGCATGGGTCGATTTGGTGCTGTCATGCCCAAACACGACAATACTGTCAAATGTTTGAAAGAAAAACAGGTAGAACAGTTTATATGGGAAAATGAAATTGTTGTTTTAACTATCTTCCTCGCAATTTTTCTCACCGTTTAAACCTTCCCTGGACTACGACAAACATTTCAAAACCAAAATCAACTAAATCGGCCCAGCCGTTCTCAAGTTTAAGCGAGACAAACGAACAGCAATTGATTTTTATATAACGGGTGATCCAAGTAGAGATACTTTTTTCAATAGCCTTTTTTTGACAGATCACGTGTGAGTCGTGTCATGCTGTCACGTCGTTTTTGTTTAGTATTGTTTGGCATTTCATCATGGAAAGACTTACGCCTGAACAACGCTTACAAATCGTTCAACTTTATTACGAAAATTCACGTTCTGTGAAGAATGTGTTTCGTGCACTTCGCTTAACTTATGGTCATCATAATCGGCCTACTGAGCGTACTATTCGCAACACCATCACCCATCTTGAGACCCAGCATTCATTATTGGATAATATTCGACCGAATAGACCACGTCCAGCACGCAGTGGTGTGGTTTGTGGGCCGGTGGAATCATCGGTCCATATTTCTTCAAAAATGATGCCGGTGAGAACGTAACCGTCAATGTCGACCGTTATCGTGCCATGATAACCGACTATTTGATGCCTGAAATTGAAGCTCGTGATCTCGGCAACATTTGGTTTCAACAAGACGGCGCCACTTCCCACACAACGCATCAATCAATGGATTTATTGAGAGAACATTCAGGCCTTGGAGCAAAACATCACGCGTGTCATTCGCCAGTTAGTTACAAGTCGAAATGCTCGAACGAGTCATCGAAAATTGGACTCAACGGATGGACCATCTGAGACGTAGCCGCGGCCAACATTTGATAGACATAATCTTCAAAAAATAAATGCCAAAGAATGTTCTTTCCAATGATAATAAACATTCCCCATTAAATTTGAACTTTCTGTGTTTTTTTTTCTTTAAAAAAGTAGGGAACCTCGAAATGGATCACCCTATATATAGATGCTAAGCATATTTCAAACAAGTTCTTTTTCCGTATATACTAATTTTGTTATTATAACTTAAAAATAAGAAGTTTTTATACACTAAAAAAAAAGCAATAGTGGTGCATGAGTTTGGATTTTAACCACTGTACATAGAAATGAGCATATAAAAGGTATGATGAAGTGATATGCGATTTTGACAACCCTTTGTAGAAAATTAATTTTCATGACTTACATATATTTAAATCATTGAAATAAGGCATTTAGATTGCCAGAAAACACTCCAATACTTTATATCTAAAATTATGTGTGAGAAAGTTTTTTATAGAGAACGGTTGATATTACTGGATAAAAGAAACTGTCCTTAGTTCCGCAATGAATGAAAATTTTTTGATAAATTTACGCCTACGTTTTAGAAGAGCTAACTACACAATGTACAACATCCTTAAATTGTAACAATAATCACATTCTAACTTCTGTATAATTTTTTAACATTTGACTATACTTAAACCGCAGAAAAAACAATAAACCCGTTAACAAATATTGTCACAAGCTGTTGTAATGGGAAACCATAAAATATGAGAATAAAGTTAAGCTTTTTTTTATTACAGTTTTTAAACGAATTACGTTTACATTATCTGCATAAAATATTAAATTTTACTTAACCTAAGTAGTGATTTTACAAAAAAAAAATGTAGACACAAGAAAATGAAATGTAGAACGAAATGATTTACATTTTACGCCTGACACTGCCAATTAAACTTAAAACTTTGTGTTTGCTCTAAGTAAAGAGAATCAGTTCATCATAACGAAATAAATTTAGGACAGTTTGGTTAAGAACTGTTGTTGCTGTTGCTTAATGTGGAAAGCGGTTTTTGTTAATTAAGGGTGTAATTTTTTTTAACATAAAGCTTTTGAATGTAAGGCATTGTTTTAAAAGAAAATTAATCGAATTCTTTATTTAGATAAATAATTTAAAGACTACGGACAGGGTATAATACTTTGTGCTGATGTTTGTAACTACCAAAAATATTTGGCATAGATCAATCTCTTATTACACCGATTGACTCAGAATCACTTTCTGAAACAATTTAGCGATGTCCGTCCGTCCGTCCCAATGAGATCGACTTAAATTGTCATATCCAAAATCATCTGCGGAAAATTTCCCGAAAACGATTTCCCGAAAACAATTTCCCAAATACAATTTCCCGAAATTACAATTTCCCGAAAACAATTTCCCAAAAACAATTTCCCGAAATTACAATTTCCCTATTTTTAGTTTACAACTTCCCATATATTCTTGATTTCCCCCATAAAAAAACTTGCTGCATACGTTTTCTCGAAAAAACAATTTCCCGAGTATACGACTTCTCGAAAAAACAATTGCCCCACCCCGCACCGCGCCCTTCCTCTTCCACCCTCCCTATTTATTGGAGTGTCATACGCTTATTTTTTCATTGTGACTTTGAACACTTCGGTATTCAGACCTCCCGACGGATAACGCTCACTGCTAAAGAAAAAATCGTTAATGAGCTGAAAGATCTTGCCCGGACCACTACATCAAGTGGTCATGAACTGATTGCTCGCGCTTCGGCCGGAATTTCCGATGGTATTGTTTCGGAAATGCCATCAACAAGCTATTTGAAGAAATAGTAATTTCGGGAAATTGTAGTTTCGGGAAATTGTGTTCGGGAAATTGTATTTCGGGAAATTGTAATTTCGGGAAATTGTATATTCGGGAAATTGTGTTCGGGAAATTGTAATTTCGGGAAATTGTCATTTTGGGGAATTGTGTTCGGGAAATTGTAATTTCGGGAAATTGTTTTCGGGAAATTGTTTTCGGGAAATTGTTTTCGGAAAAATTTTCCGCAAATCATCCAAAATATCGTATAGATATCGGTCAAATTGGGAGCTCTGTGAGCTTGGCACCCGACTTTTGAAAATCGTGATTTTTTTGCGATTCTTACAGAGTTTTGTATGTAGTTGATTGTAGTAATAAATATTTCGTTTGTAGTTGCTTAAAAAAAAGTTATAGGACTTCGAAAAAAACCCATCCCCCGGATTTGAAGGCACTCAAATCCAATGGTTGATTCTTGTAGAGAATCGTTTGTAGTTGATTGTAGTGAAGGAATTGCCGTTTGTAGTAGCAAGGAAAAAAAGTTATAGCCGATATATTTTTTTGAATTTTTTTTTCCAAATTTTGTTCGTGCTCTTTTTGCATTTTAACGAACTACAAACGAATTAGCGACCACCATATTCAACTACAAATGATTTCCGAGCGAGATCTCGATGTATTCTGATTTCCGGTTGCTTTTTGAGAAACTACAAACGAATTAGCGATCACTACATTAAACTACAAACGATTTCCGAGCTGGATTTCGATGTATTCTGACTTCCGCTTAGTTTTCGCGAAACTACAAACGAATAAGCGGTCACTACAATCGACTACAAACGATTTCCGAGCGAGATCTCGATGTATTCTGATTTCCGGTTGCTTTTTGAGAAACTACAAACGAATTAGCGACCACTACATTCAACTACAAACGATTTCAGAGCGAGATCTCGATGTCTTCTGATTTTCGATTGCTTTTGGAGGAATTACAAACGAATTAGCGACCACAACAATCGACTACAAATGATTTCGGAGCGAGATCTCGATGTATTCTGATTTCCGATTGCTTTTTGAGGAACTACAAACGAATTAGCGACCACTATATTCAACTACAAACGATTTCCGAGCGAGATCTCGATGTCTTCTGATTTTCGATTGCTTTTGGAGGAATTACAAACGAATTAGCGACCACAACAATCGACTACAAATGATTTCGGAGCGAGATCTCGATGTATTCTGATTTCCGATTGCTTTTTGAGGAACTACAAACGAATTAGCGACCACTACATTCAACTACAAACGATTTCCTAGCTAGATTTCGATGCATTCTGACTTTCGCTTAGTTTTCGCGAAACTACAAACGAATAAGCGGTCACTACAATCGACTACAAATGATTTCCGATATATTCAGACTTCCGCTTAGATTTCGGAAACTACAAACAAATTAGCAGTCACTACAACCAAATACAAATTATTATAGAGCACGAACAAAATTTTGGAAAAAAATTCAAAAAAATATATCGGCTATAACTTTTTTTCCTTGCTACTACAAACGGCAATTCCTTCACTACAATCAACTACAAACGATTCTCTACAAGAATCAACCATTGGATTTGAGTGCCTTCAAGTCCGGGGATGGGTTTTTGTCAAAGTCCTAAATTTTTTTTAAGCAACTACAAACGAAATATTTATTACTACAATCAACAACACACAAAATTCTGTAAGAATCGCAAAAAAAATCACGATTTTCAAAAGTCGGGTGCCAAGTTCACAGAGCTCAAATTGGTATTCTGTATGTTTATTACATCCATTTATCAGTAGTCCAAAAATAAACCCTACAGGACAATTCTTAGTCATAGCCTGAATTGATTCCCGATCTTCACTTATATCTATCAAAATGCAAAAATATTGCACAGATTTTTCTCAAATTTGGTTTGTATATGTTTTTGTCAAAAATACGTAACCTTACCAAATATGATCAAGATCGGTCCATTTTTGGACCCAATCCTCATATAAATATACCATCCGATATGAGCTTTTTCATATCCGAAGGCAAAAAAATAATAACAATGCCACTCAAATTTGGTTTATGCTTATTTTCTATATCTTAGTTGAACATGAGAGACAGGGTCCCTAAACGCATGGTATAGAGACCCTGTCTCTTATTTTTGGGGCCAAATTACTTTATTGCGGTAAATAAATAGGATTAAAAAAATTGGCGATTAATATAAACTTTTCATTTTGCAATGCAATATGTAAGGTAATTCGTTAAATTTAGGAAATTGTACTGAACAGTAGTCCAGATATATAAGTTTATCTTTCCGTTGTGACTCAAAGGAGTTTTAAATATGTTTTCAATTCATAAAACGTTTTTAAATTTGAAAGAAAGCCACCAGATATTGAGCAAAATATAACACTGTAGTTTAAATTATACTTCAAATATGTAAATTGGATTGGAACAACTAACGAATTAAACTATATATACGTGAAACTAAGTAGTAAATTTCCTACTCTGTAGTGTGATTCTATAACTTTCTTAACGACGATGTAAAGGGTTTTTCAACAGGGACGCTACAAAAGTAGAAAGACAGGGACAGCAAACGACGCCATATTTCTTGCCGCTCTTTTGACATTTCTCTTCAGTAAGGTTTGCGATTTCATGATGGAAAGATATACGAGCCAACAACGAGTCGAAATTATTAAAATTTACTACCGAAATTCGGAGTCAGTGGCTTCAACCTTAAGAGCGCTACGTCCAATTTATGGTCGTTATAATCGTCCTAGCAGATCAACAATTGAGCGTCTAGTGGAAAAATTTGAATCCACAGGCACAGTAAAAAATGTTCCCGTGCCAGTGAGACAAAGAAGTGCCCGTAGTGTCGAGAATATTGCTGCCGCTGTGGCTTCAGTTGCAGAAAGCCCAAATGTGTCTCTCACACGTCGTTCTCAAGCGTTGGGCATCTCTGTGACGTCGTTGTGGCGAATTTTGCGAAAAGATCTTGGCCTACATCCTTACAAGATCAAATTGACGCAAGAACTGAAGCCGCTTGACCACCAAAAGCGTCGTATGTTCGTGAATTGGGCTGAGCAACAACTTGAAAATGATTCGGATTTTCATCGAAAAATCATCTTCAGCAATGAGGCTCATTTCTGGCTGAATGGTGGCTTCGTCAATAAACAAAATATGCATTACTGGTCAGACAGCAATCCACACGTACTCCATAAGTCATCACTGCATCCCAAAAAATTACGGTTTGGTGCGGTTTATGGGCCGGCGGCGTCATTGGGCCGTACTTCTTCCGTGATGATCAATACCGGCACGTTACTGTGAATGGGAATCGCTACCGTTCAATGATAACCGAATATTTTTGGCCCACTATTGGATGATATGGACTTCAAGGACATGTGGTTCCAACAGGACGGCGCCACAAGCCACACAGCGAATGTCACAATCAATTCATTGGAAACCAAGTTTGGAGAACGTGTTATCTCACGAAATGGTCCAGTCGATTGGCCGCCTCGGTCGTGCGATTTGACGCCGTTGGACTATTTCCTGTGGGGCTACGTCAAGTCTATGGTCTATGCCAACAAGCCAGCGACGGTTGATGAACTTCGTACGAATATCGAACGTGAAATTGCAGCAGTATCGGCCGATTTATGCTTGAAAACCGTCGAAAATTGGGTTCAGCGTCTGGACTTCTGCAAGCGTGCCCGTGGTGGCCATGCAAAAGAGATCGATTTCCGTACATAATGGCATCGAACGTGCTTTCACAGGAATAAAGAATTTCATTGATATCCAAAACCGTTTTTGTTTTATTTAAAAAAACTTTTGTAGCGCTCTTATTGAAAAACCCTTTATAACTATCAACAATAATCCTAATTTGCTTTATCGAATTTTTGATTCTTTATTATACCCACTGCACATAGAGAGACATTCCCTTTGTAACGCATCGAAAAATGAATTTGCGGCCCGATAAAGTATATATATTATTGATCCTTATAACAACTCGAGTCGATATAGCAATATCCGTCTCTCTGTCTGTCTGTCTGACTGTCTGTTGAAATCATGCTCATTCACTAAATAAACCATTTACCTGGGTAAAGTTATTATAATATTGTTTGTCATTATTTCTAGTAGGGTACTATTTAAAATGGGGTAAATCGGAAGCCATTGAAAGATATGACCTAAAATGTGGAGACATCTCAAAAAAAATTTAAAAAGTCAGTCACCCCTGTTCTTGAAACCACTATCACAAAAAAAAAAAATCGTAAATGAAAAAATTCTTAAATCTACGAGTTTTTTGCTGTTCTCTAATTTCAATAAGAATATTTTTTCTCGTTTTAATTCACATAGAAAAGGCTTTGTGAAATCAAACCAAATGTCCTTTTTTCCTACTAAGCAGGTCTTAAGAGATAAAAAAAACTAATTGATATATAAACTCTAACATGTTTTTTATTGAACCTTGTCATTATTTGAAAAAATTAGACATGAATTTTATGAAAAAAAAAAAAACGATTTTAAAAAACGTCTACATTTTGCGCTGATTTAAAAAAGAACTCGTAATAAGTGGTCGATGTTAATAAAACACACTTTTTGCGATGATGCTGTTCTATAACTATAATAACAACTTTTTATTTACACAAGCTATTTTCCATTATAATTTTTTCAATTATAACATAGATTCTTTATGCACTAATTATTGCAAATAAAGGAATTAAAAAAAATTTTTCATCAAATCACATATTTTTATTTTTTTGCATATGTTCGAAACAGTAGTGATGCCAGTCAAATCCAATTTATTTGAATATCGAAATTTTTTTTTGGTGATGCCTAACTTTTTAAAAATAGAAAAGTCATTTTTAATTGAATGAAATTGAAGAACAAAACAATTAAATGAACAAATAAGTTGTTATTTTAAAAGGAAATATTTTTCTTTATACTTTTTCTAGAAACTTAAGAAGAAACATGCACAAAATACTTAAAAGTTTTTTGTGAAACTGAATAAAGAACCATATGACACCTCGGTTTCTAGATAACATATGTTCTTAACTCAAACATATGGTTATTAACTCAAACATATGTTTCCATTAAATAAATAAAAAAAGTGGTTTCAAGAAACCCAAAATTTCAATTTCATGTGATTTTAAATTCACTCTTATTCATATAACAACGTTTCAAGAACAGGGCTGAGTGAGTTTTTTGTAATATTTTAGTGGTTGAACATAATTGTTGTACAAGAACATAGACAGTTAAAAAAAGCCAAAATGATGCAAATATATTATACATTCCAACACAACTACCATCAGCTATGGTAATCGACGCAACTCTAAGTGATGGTATAGGTCTGTGGGTTGCTAGCCGGACTGAGAAAAAATAAATTTGAGCATTGCCATCATAAGAGAATGACGTTAAGAATTTTTACAACCATTTTTATTGCTGTAAAACATATTTATTTTTAGTATTGTTCACCAAGCAAACTATGTGTCGGTGGTGCAGTGCATGTGCTATATGGCTGGTGCGTAGCCGTTGGTGGTACGATTCTTCGTAGCTTAAATTTTTGTTACTATAAAATTTTTGTAAAAAGAAATGTTTTTAAACTCTCTCTTTTAACTCATACTTTCTGTCTGTCTGTCTGTCTGTCGTGGGGCAACCCCATTCGCCTTATCCGATTGATATGAAACTTAACCCATAGTCTTGTTGTGACTACAGATAAATTTTGGAATAGTCAAGCACAGTCACGCACATTCACGGAGTGATCTAAATTTCATTTCCCCTCATCTGATCGATCTGAAACTTGGTCCATACACTTGCTGTGAAAAATAGATTAACTTTGACATAGTCACGCACAGTCACACGGAGTGATTTAAACTTGGTCGATAGACTTGCTGTGAAAAAAGATTAACTTTGACAAAGTCACGTACAGTCACGGAGATATTAAAACCTCACTTCCCCTCATCCGATCGATCTAAAACTTTGTCCATAGACTTGTTGTGGCCAAAGATTAATATTAAGATAGTCATACACAGTCACGCACCCACAGTCACGGAGAGATTCAAAACTTATATGTATAAGGAAAGAAAGAGTTTTAATAAAAACTTTGTGTTTATGGGTTAGATTATATTTTATTTTAATATCAACATTTTTTATTTAATCACATAAGCATTACAGTTTATTTTTGGTGTACAGTTTATATACATATATATATATTATGCAGATCGATATATATGATATATTCAGATCGACAATATAGCATATCATAAAAAATCAAAGGGGTTTATCCTTAAAAGTTATAACCATTTAAAACTTGAAAGCTATAAAAATTTCTAGAACGTTCCCAACACACCACATCACCACTTTGAATTGAGTTAGCAAATGCGAATATTCAGCCCTGTTCTTGAAACGTTATTTGAATAGGAATGAATTTGAAATAACATGAAATTGAAATTTTGGGTTTCTTGAAAACACAAATTTTATATTTTCGAAGTATTTTTCGAAATCATATTTATACCCTATACCACTATGTGGTTTATAATGACTTTGTGCTGCTGTTTGTAACAACCAAAAATATTCGTCCTAGACCCATCTTTAATTATACCGATCGAGTCAGAATCACTTTTTGAATCGAAATAGCGATGTCCGTCCGTCCGTCCGTCCGTCTGTGTGTCCATGTAAAGCTTGTAATCAAACTACAGGTCGCAAATATGAATATATTTTGATGAAATTTGGTATATAAGCTTCCATCGGCCATAAGATGAACGCTATTGAAATTGGTGAGAATCGGTCCATGTTCAGACCTAGCCCGCATACAAATGACCCCTATGAAATCGACATAAATTGCCATAAGTTCCAAATTATCATATAGATCTCAGTCAAATTGGGTTTGTATGTGTTTATTACATCTATTAATCAGTAGTTCAAAAATACTCCTTATAGGAAAATTCTTAGTCATAGGCCCCATACAGAGCTGCTTCCCGATCTTCACTTAAATCTATTGAAAAACAAAAATATTGCACAGATTTTTCTCAAATTTGGTTTGTATATATTTTTTCAAAGTCTAAGTGACTTTACCAAATATGGTCATGATCGGTCCATTTGTCGACCTAGTCCCCATATAAATATTGTATCCGATATGAACTTTTTCTTATTACCAGCGAAAAATATTAATAAAAATGCCACTCAAATTTGCTTTATGCTTATTTGCTATATCCAATTAGTTGGACCGAAGAGATAGGGTATCTTAACCATGGTATAGGGTATCGTATAGTCGGGCTAGACCGACTATAATTTTCTTACTTGTTTTTATTGTCAAATGACATGAAACATATGGTTTAGCTTCAGAACCATATGCTATCTAGAAACCATGGTGCCATATGGTTCTTTAGTCACTTTCAGAAAAAAGCCTTAAGTAATTTTTGCATGTTTTTCCTTAAGAGTATAAAGAAAGTAAAAAAAAAAATATTTTCTTTTTAATTTAATTGTTTTTGTTCTTCAATTTCATTCAATTAAGAATGACTTCTCTTTTTGAAATTAGTTGGGCATCACCAAAGAAAATTCGAAATTCAAATAAATTGGATTTGACATCACTACTGTTTTGATGATAAACAAAGTTGTGGCAGTCATATGCAAAAAAAAAATAATAATATGTGATTTGAGTGAAATATTATTTTAAATTCCTTTATTTGTAATAATTAGTACATAATGAATCTATGTTATAATTGAAAAAATTATAATGGGAAATAGTTTGTGCAAATAAAAAGTTTTTATTATAGTTATAGAACAACATCATCTTCAAAAGTGTGTTTTATTAACATTGACTACTGATTACGAGTTTTTTTTTTTAAATCAACGCAAAACGTTCTTAAAATAGTTATTTTTTTTCATAAAATCAATGTCTAATTTTTTAAAATAATGACAAGGTTCAATAAAAAACATGTTAAAATTTAAATACTAATTGTTTTTTTTATCTCTTAAGACCTGTGTAATATAAAAAAGGGCATTTGTTTTGATTTCACAAAACCTTTTCTATGTGAATTAAAACAAGAAAAAATGTTCTTATTGAAATCACAGAACAGCAGAAAACTCGTAAATTTAAGAATTTTTTCATTTACGAGTTTTTTTTTGTGATAGTGGTTTAAAGAACAGGGGTGATTATACCAAAAAATATTGCATCTATTTCATCACCCACCATTCTTGACTTATGTATATGCAAAGTGTTAATAAATTTGTTTTATATTTCATATAAAAAATAATGCATATTCGCATATATATATATATATATATATATATATATATATATATATTGGATCCTTTAGTTCCTATAAGGAGCATAGGGCCTGAAAATATACGGTTTCGGTAATCAGTTGATTTAAGATGAAAAGCTGATTGGGCTTCTGCATCCGATCCTGGAACTGGGGCTGCCAGCATGGCCTCCAGGCGGGCTGGCTTAGATGCCTCACGTCACGTTTATATAGCGAGCCGCTTGTTACAAGATCCGACGCCCGCTGCCAGCCGTCCCTAACATGGGAGACAGACGCTGGTCGTTGATGGCTATTGGTTATTTAAAGGCGCCAATCACTCGCCTTGACGTAACAAGTATCACGGACACTCAGAACTTATTAGGAGTCTGGGAGCCACCCGAAAACCCTCTGAGACTCTCCACTTGAAACCGCTGATTGTCCGCGACTGCATTAGCAGCTGCTCCGCATATCTACGGAACTTCCCACTATCCGCACATATTTCTAGCCGACCTAAATAAGGGTTGTCAAATAACAGGTGAAAGCCCCACAGGAGTACATTCTAATGACATGACGCCTATATGTAACCTTCTCCGAGAAAAGGGACCTAGTGTGTCAAAAAACAGGTTGTGTCAAAAATGGTGGATTCTGGTGCCTAAAAGGGTTTAGAAACTTTAAATGCGTTTTTTTCTCAAAACTTAATTTTCACACACTAGGTCCCTTTTCTCGGAGAAGGTCACATATTCAGTTGTTTCTCAGGAAAAAAAGATTCAAGAGGATCAAGATAAAAAAACAGATTTTTCTTATATTATTTTCAAGTGGCCAAAACGGTTATTTCTAGCCGACCTGAATTCCCATGTAAGTAGATTCTAATGGCATACTACCTATATCCAATTGTTCCTGAGGAAAAAAGATACAGAGGATCAATATAAAAAAAAAATGCTTTTTCTTATAAATATTATTTTCAAGTGGCCAAAACGGTTATTTCTAGCCGACCTAAATGAGGGTTGTCATACTCAGGTGAAAGCCCCACAGGTGTACATTCTAATGGCATGACGTCTATATTCAATTGTTTCTCAGGAAAAAAAAGACAAAAAGTATCAAAATAAAATAAAAAAGTGGCCAAAAAAATTTTATATTTTTTCAAAACGATACTTCTCAAAAACGTAAAACGAACGATTTTATTATTTTTGATCTTTTTGTGTACTACTACTCCTACCCAATCAACAAATCCCACTATACTGCTAAACCCTAAATTTTTTTGTAAAACGTATTTAACTGTCGTCGCTAACTTTACACCCTTTTCAAATACGTTAAGTACAGTAATTTGTTTTTAATAAGTGTTGAAAGTGAATTTTTATTTGAAATTAACTGTACTGTGAACTATTTAATTTTACTACAAACCGTTAACGTAAAAATTCTATGAGTGTATCCTTAAAAACTTAAAAGATTAAAATGCAAACAAAATGTGTAAATGTGAAAAGTTTAGTATCCGGTTTTTAGTGTTCTATAGTTTTACGTGTATGTAGTTTTGTTCATATGTGCAAACTGTTGTCGTACGGTGTAATTAATCTCACCTAAATTATACTCTACACCACTATGTGGTGAAGTTATAATGAGTTTGTACTAATTTGACCTAGACCCGTCTCCGTTGTCTGTCTGTATGTCTAGATAACTTTGTAATCAAACTACAGATCACAAATATGATATTAAGTGTATAAACTTTTATAGATCATAGCACGAACGCTATTGAAATTGGTGAAAATCGGTGCATGTTCAGACCTCGCCCCCATACAAATAATCCCTATCAGACCGACCTAGAATGGTCGTAAGAACCAGATTATCATATATATATATATATATATATATATATATATATATATATATATATATTTTTAATATTATTTAATTACTTGGTTTTGAAAAAAGTAACCTAGCCCCCATATAAAAATAATATCAGATATGATCTTATTCGTATGTATCTACACGCCACAGATTAGGTTTACACCACTAAAATTTGGTCTTTGATTTTCAATATCCAGCGATTGACTCAGGAAAGTTGATAGGATATTATAGGATATTGTATAATCGGTCTAGACCGACTATAATTTTCTTACTTGTATTATTTTTATTTATTTTTTTATTAATATTACTAAGTAAGTATAAGTAAGTAAGACCTTTGGGTAAAAACTATATTTATATGAATATACACATGCATAAACATATGAACACTAAAACTACTCAAATAAACTAAACGCCAAACATCATAAATACGTTATATTTTCGGTACTAAGTGGACACGTTTTAATTAGACGTTAACATTATTTAATCTTCAAAAATAACTAATAGTCAAATTCGGCCAGTTTTCTCTCTAATTTCAACGAGATTTTCGAAGATTAAGCCTTATACGCCGTAGTAAAAATACAAGTTAAACGACACTATATAAAAAAAAAATATAAAAAAAAGTTAGAACAATTTTGAAAAATAAATAACCCCGAATAATTTGACTTTAGGGGTACAATAAACAAAAAAAAAAATACAAGATTTACCCCGCCACAAGCATGGCAGTAGGTAGGAGCAAGAATGATAGAATACAAGACGACGCTATCCGAATGTTTTCCCGTTATTTGATGTAGTATGTCCCTCGCAAGCGTAACCAAGTCTGTTTCATGTATGAAAATCATAAAAGCTTACGAAAATTTTATTTTTTATGTGATAGTTGGCAACCCTCCAATAAAATCACCTTGACGGTTCTCAAAAAAAAAATATTAAATTAGTTCTTGTTATAAACTACAAATTTCGCTTTATATTTTATTAAAAACAATATTAAAATAATTAAAATTAATAAAAACATTCAGTGAAGTGTGTTAAAAAGTTGCAGCACAAAGAAAAACTAAAAAACAGAAAAACGTAAACATGAGGTGCAGTGGGCCAAGAATGATAAAATACAAGCAAAGCAATAGTAAAAAAAAACTGAGAAATTGTGCGAAAAACTGATACTCTAGAGAAATCGACCTACTCACGGGTTAACCACCTAAGTGAAGGCGGGCTAAATAAGCCATAAAATTCATTAATGGAAACACTGAAATCATGTGATGCAATATTTTTAAAATTAAGCGGCGAAAAATGCTTACAAGCGGACATTTGCAAAAACATTTCTTAGAAGCAAAGGACATTGAAGGAAATGAAGAACTGAAAAAATCTTTTTTAGATGTAGAATGTACTTTAGAATAAGGTTACTAAATGCCGAAAGTGCTCAAAATATCAATAAATGAAAGAGGAAATTTAATAAAATAGCAACATAGTATAAAAACATTTAGGAACCTTATTCAAAGTACAGAATAATGGCCTTTAAAAATTTTTTTAAATATTTTTGGACCATTTTTATTTAGTGAATATAAATTAATTAAATTAACAACTTTGTAAAAATCAATTTTTTTTTTACTAACAAATAATTTGAGGAGAAAAATAATTACAAATGTTACAATTTTATTGTTTATGTATAAGCATACACATAAACATAACTGTTTGTCAGCTGAAAATTATTAGCCAATAGGAACACAGTTTGCGTGACGTCACAAGAAAAATGAATACTATCAGCACGATGGCGTAATCTTCTATTCATTAAATCTTGGGTAGGAGCTAATCGTAATGCATTTTTAAGGTACAGTAAAAGCCCGATTATCCGTCATCCAATTAGCCGGAACATTCAGTTAACCGGAATTTTAATTTTAGGACATTTTTTGGTTTTTGCTCTTTCACAAGAGAAATTATTTTTTTATTATTCGGAGACTCACAAATAATAAAATTCAATGAACTGATGTACAAAACAAAATATTTTCTAGCACATAATTTGAAAATAAATAAACGAGAATCCGAAAAAAAAAATTAAACCAAGCCAAATTCGCATAGGTTATTTTTTATTAATGGTGAAACTGAGAGGATTTGTATTTACTAACTTACTGTAGCAATGTGATAGATACATATTAAGAAGATTATTACTCGTAAATTTAGTTTTGTAGTTAATTCTCCAATCATTTTGATGTCATATTTGAGATTATTAAAACAATAATTTTTACTTCAATGGTGCGTGGTAGAGAAGAAGAAAGCATATATTTCAAAAATCCATAACTACACTGTATTCTTAATCGGACCGGTTTTACACTAAGTTTACATTTCCTATCTGAATTTTAAAAAATATTTGAATGTTTAAAAAAATTAATTAATCTAAATGTATTTCTACTATTAATTTCATCAATACACAAGAAATAAATACGAAATTATGATCAAATAACTTTATAAGTATCGGAGGGCAAAAATAGATAAGTTTGTAGCAGTTTATGGAAAATAAAAGTAGAGAAAATGAAGTTAGTCCGCTAAGACTTTTCCCCAAACCAGCCGATATATTCTATGCAACTAAGAATGTTGAAAAATCTTTGCCCTAGATATCTAAGGCTGTTCATTCAGATATAGATATTGCATTTATAAATATTTCACTAATTTCTTTACGTCCACATTCATGCAGCTCCTACAAATATCTGCTTCCAGAATGTCTAGTTAGCTCCCCTATAAGTGGCCTTTTTTTTCCTTCACTCAATCCAAGAAATGCATTAGTCCTCTTTGGAATATGCAAAGATTATAGGATCTATTCTTAACTTAAATTCAGTTGCCTCTTCTATAATGTTTAATAGCTCAAATATAGGCCGTGATAATTGCCTCGCCCACCGATTCGAAGACCTTCCGTGCACACTCTTCAGTCAACTCGTTTCCCATGGCCTAACTATGTCCTGGAACTCATATCTGTCTCATGACATGTTGTCGGATTTGGTCCAAAGACCCATTACATTCCCTTACAAATTTCGATCCTACTGTTTTCAATAGCAAGGCTTTGGCATAAGTCTCTTGTGTTTTACGTGAGTACCTGTCTCGCTGACATAACATCACAGTGCTTTGAACACATCCACCGCTTGGCGGGATCACTGTTCTATGTTGAACGCAACTCCACGTCGATCTGTCTCTTCCCGCTATTTTGGAGTTAAACCACAACCACTACGATACTCTCCTAGGGGCCGTGCCCAAGGCTTTGATAATTGTAGAATGACTTCCTTAAATGGAGAGCCACTTCCTCTGTCATGCTCTTGATTATTATATCCAGCCTTTGGCGTCGATCCAATGGTTCTGGTAGTGCCCATACAGACCAGTCTCTAAACTTTCATGAGTTTATAAAGTCTGACTTTTACATCTACAGCATTCCACCGCACCAAATTACTGTATGTTAGTGTAGGTCTAATTTCACTGCATATCAATCTTCGGACTGTTGGAGAGTGTAATTAACCTTTAAATACCAATGCCATTTAAATTTAAAGTTAATTGCTTTCCTTTTTTAACCAATATTTGTTATAATTTCTTATTTATTGTGTTTTTAGAAAAACGAAGATACTTTTTTATAGAAAGAATTGATTGACATCTGAAAATGCAGTTTAAGACACAGTCTCTTCTTAAAAGTTTTTCTTGAAGGTATAGAAGGCACATAATATCATCTCAAGTGAGTTCACAGTTTAGAATAACACATAGATATCACACTAGCTCGAGCCTTCCCATCTACTCTTGGAAGGGGAGCAAAGTTGTATCACAAAGTTACTGGTTTGCCAGTGGCGGTTGATACAGCGCCCATGCCTATACCTCCAAGTTGTGCTCCCGGGCAACGCTAGGCAAGCCAGTTAATTGTTGTGATTATTCCTAGCGGCTAAAGGTTAAGATCAGATCAACCAAGTACTATTCTGTTTCGGGGAATAACTTGGTAGCGGCTAGTAAGTGCTCAGATTGGCCACGAAGCCTTACCTGAGGCTATAAATAGATACTACGGCTGAGCTATAACCCAAAGGTTACCTCACTGAGTTGTCAATGTCAAAAGCAGTACAAACAAAAACATAAAACTGGAAGTGTCAAAACCTACCAGATGAAATGGTTGTCACATCCCATAATTGTGTTGGTGTCCCAAGATGTAAATGAAGTTAACGATGGAGGAGGCCGGGTGTGGATGCATCAGTGACCCGGACAATCAGTAAGTTTATAGCGTAGTAGACGGATGAAGACATGAGTCGAAAAACCAATGTCGTGAATGGGAGAGCCTGTACCAGTCCTGGCAAAGATGACTATAACGATAGTATTATTTGACAAAGGGTGTTGGATGGAAGACGAGTCCAAGGGCGCTTGAGTCATTCGACAATACAGCGTTTCACGGATGAGATGGATATCGGTTGAAATGTTGGTACGGAACGTTGTACATATCAGTGCCACCTAATAATAACAACTAGTAAGAACGAACGTAGTAGACAAATGTCTGGTTCATTGGAGGTATGTGTTTTTGCAAGTACTACTGATGACCGACAACAACGTGTTGTACCCTTAAATAGCTTTTTGGGAGCGGCCCCTCGAGAAGTTTCGTGGTGGCTGTGGTAGCCCAAAATCGCGGGAAGAACACAGTTCGATGTGAAGTTGCATTTAACCGGGTGCTACGACCCATTGAATAGTAGGCTTTTAGATCGGGCCGACCCAATAGCAAAGGGAGGAGAGTATACCGAACCATCTCTCATAGCTTGCTACTCATCTAAGTAAGGGACGCTGGTGGACGCATTGTATCTCACCTAGTGCTAAGACCACCGTGTGGTTAAATCAACAAGAGAGGCATGCACGTAAAACCACTCTTGTAAGATTAAACCCAGCTATCTTAGCATTCTATATAAAAAGGCCAGTTTCCCTTGACCAGTTTATGAGTTTCTTTAACGTCAACTCCATAAGATCATCGATCATTGATAAGAATCTACCCCGGGCCAGAAGCACAACGTAATCGGATTAGGCAATTGATTACCTTGATACCTGTTCTATCAAAAGATTGCAGGTTTTTATTCACCAGAACGTTCCATAAAAGAGGTAATTTAAAGCTCACCACCATCTTTTCTTTTCTTTTCGAGATAATAACTCTGCATGTTGCCCATCCATACGTTAATACGATGACAATCTAACACCACATATTCTTTGAATATTTTAAGCGGCCTAAAATAATTAAGTAATCTTTTTTGAAAGCTTCATTTTTAATGTATAAAATGGATTAAACAAAAAAGTTTAATCTTTAGTTTCGTTCTTCTCGGCATTACAGATAGCTGCAATAAAGCAGCTATCCTTTATGGATTTCATAGTGGAAAGTAGTTTTTTACATTTCAGATGAATTTGCAAGTTATATGTTACATAAAAACTATTTTCATGTCATGAGTTAAAAAGAGTGGCAAAAACTTTAAGTCTTATCTAGCGGTATGTCCAAAGATACGACCAAAAAAAGTTTCTATAAATAGTAAACAGAAGAGATAAACAATAGATGATGGTTGCACAAATCAACTATACGAGTATACGAGTAGTATATTCACTTAGTTTCTCGTCACAGCATGTCGAACCACTACTTGTTTTAGCCATCATTATGGCTCATAAATTGTATATTTACGCACATAATGACATTTGTAATTGTTCAAAAGGCCGTCTTTAACAAGGAAGCGTTTATAAAAAATAAAATTATATATTTACTTATAATTTTCTCTACTTAAACTGCAGGGATGCATGGATGAAGGTTGGATTTTTGTGTGAATGATCGTTGTTGCTGTTTGACTGTGGGACTGACGGTTGGTTCAACGTTTGGTGTGTTTGTTCGGCCAAACCCAAAAGTGAGCAGAGTACGATGTTGATGATGCCATTTAACTAAGTTGAATTATTTTGAATTGCTTACAAGTATGTTTAGAAAAAGACCCTATCATATCACCGGCACTACCTGACGTGTTGCAAATTGATGTTATTTTGCAACCACTGCAAGTACTGCTACTACTTGCGTTCGACATTAAGGGCTACTCTTCAGCCATTTTTTACACAAGATTGTTGTCGTGTTGCTACTACTTTAACATTGATTACGTGAAATCTCTTTTCTTAACTGTTATATTTAGATACTAGGTTTTAATACCCGGTGTTGCACGGGTTGCAAAATATTAAATAAATGTTTGTCACATCTCGCTAATCCCGGCCAGTAAGTGTCATTCATAATCGCTTTTCTTTTAAAAGTTTTAAGACATTCGTATTCCGCATGGTATTGAACTCTAAGCAATTGACTGACGTTTATATGGTGGACTGATCAGAAAATGTGGCAAGCATTTTGTGAACAATGTGGGCAACAGTAATCTTTAGAGCAAAGCTCTTTCGCTAAGATTGTTTTCATGTTCTTGTTTATTTTGGATAAGCTTTGACTTTTAGTTCTTGTTTTAATGAAACTACTCCCTTTTTGAAACGATAAATCACCATTTACTTTGCTTATAACTAGGCCATTTCCAGTTTGTAAAATTGCAGTAACATGAGTTTCAGCTGTTGTATATACTGACATTCGTATTCTAATATGGGCACTAGATTGGTCGCAACTTGTTTGTGATTTTTTTTTTAATTCTCACTATATGTGTTTTCTAAAATATGAGGTTTTCTGTCATAAATGCGATCTTCATTTTTTAGCTCAATCCGACGGTGCATAGTGGGCCCCAAGGTACCCGATATTATGAAAAAACATACATTTACCCCTTTTTTTTATTGCTTTTTATAACTATTCGGTAGGAATATAATTCATTGTATAAAAAACAATTTTAATTATCCTAATAAGTATTTTTATACTGAAATTATTTTCAAAGCTCTAAAAAGAGTCGCCGGAAATCGATGGAAGTGTGTTTATATGGGGAAAATATGATTTTTTTTCAGATTTTACGAAAATTCCGTTCTACAGTTTAACGTCTCGACAAGTTGTTATATGAATTATCTTTTCAAAAAGCTGTATAGCATCAAAATCGAATAAAAACTCGCGAAGAAATTGCAAATGCCCCAGACCACGTTTGTATTCTTTAAAAATAGTCTTTCTAAATACTTTGTATCAAAAATTAATCACTTTTCTACTTTTAAATGTTATATTTAATCTTAATAGCGTAGGGTTTTGGAAAAAAAATAATATGACCCCATTAACACTTTTGGACTTGGGGCAACATATGACTCCAAGCTAATAAAAGACAATTTATTAAAAAATTCAAATATTTAAAAAATACTGTTGAATCTTTAAAAGCGTTACTTAAAATATTATAACCAAATGTTTAGATCTTCCGTTCCCAAAATTTCGAATAAATCCGAGAACGTTAACCCATTATTTGCCAAGGCCAGCTTTGGATTTTATGACATTTCTGAATAAAGATTACCGAAAACGAGTTTTTCTATTATTTTTCTATTTGTACAGGAAGGATGTTATTTTTTGTATGATGCTGCCATCTGGAGTAAAAACTGCTTTTCTTCTACATTATTTGTTAACACTTTATGAAAATCTTTTTCGAATTTAACGCCTCTTTCGGGAGTATGGAGGAAATAATAAAAATTCTGCAGAAATACTTATACAGCTGAAAAAGTTTTTAGTTTTCTGGGTTTCATCTAATTTACTAGAACAATACACTATTTTTAGGAAGGAATGGCAAGGCAAGGAATGGGTTAACGTTTTTTATTCCAAATTTGTAGAATTGCAGATTTGCATATTTGATTATTATATTTTAAGCGTCACATCTAAAAATTCAACAGAACTGACAAAATATTTGAATTTTTTGAATAAATTGTCTTTTATTAGCTTGTGACCCCAAGTCCAAAAAGGGTAATGGGGTCATATTTTTTTCCCGAAACCCTAGGCTATTAAGACAAAATATAATATTTAAAAGTAGAAAAGTGATTAATTTTTGATACAAAGTATTTAGAAAGAGTACACATTTACTGAATGTTTCACAAAATTCTAATTTTTCTCGAAATCCGCAAAAATAATTATTCGTACAGAAAATTCTGGCATAGAAATTTACTTAAAAATTCACACACAGTTAATCTCTAACATATACTTAACAAAACACTAAAGTGCCAAATCCATTTTTTGAAATTTTGTTTAAGATAATTTTTTAAAACTTAAAAAAGAGTTTTCAAAATTTTATCAAAAAAATTTTACATCTTTGGTCTCAGTGCGCAATAGGTTAACAGAGTGGTAAAAAAAACAATACTTCATGTCTGAGTACTTATAGGTATAGAGACCAAAAAAAAATGATGGCTGAAATTAACTTCCTAAAGTTGAAAAAATTTCTGTCAAATTTCACAGCCTAGCACAAAAGTGGTCTGGGGTATTTGCTGTTTCTTGGCGAGTTTTTCGATTCATTTTGAAAGATAGTTTAGTACTGATATCGATTCATATAACAACTTGTCAAAAACAATTAAACCGTAGAACGAAATTTTCGTAAAATGTGAAAAAAAATCATATTTTCCCCATATAAACACACTTGATATTTTCAATCGATTTCCAGTGCGATTTTTAAAGCTTTGAAAATAATTTGAGTACAATAATACTTACTAACAGATTCCAGCCCTCGAAATTCGAGTGCAAATTCTAGGAAATTTTATTTTTTCATTAAATAAAGACCCTAAAGGTATGCTAATCAGTTATAGCCAATTCACAAATCAACACAAAAAACAAACTCATTTTTATTACAAACACATTAACAAACTTAATAAACACACACATAGCATTGTATAATTTTATGTATGTGTTAGTAGCAAATGCAATTTACTCAAAATAAAGGAAAAATTTAAAAATCTGTAAATCTGCAAATCGGCTAAATAATATACCAGGAATGCGGCCCACGAACAAATTTTGTGCGGCCCCATATAAATTTAAAACAAAATAAAAAAAATTTGTTTGTTAGTTAAAAAAAAAGAATTTTAAACACGAAAGAAAATTATAGTCGGTCTAGCCCGACATTCATTCTTCATGTTTTTCATTTTTTATTTTCATTGTTCATTTTTTATTTTTTATTTTTCATTTTTAATTTTTTATTTTTAATTTTTTATATTTAATTTTTTATATTTCGTTTTTAGTTTTTCATTTTTCATTTTTTATACCATATACCACTATGTGTTTTTTAAACAATTGCAAAAACAACAAGAAGAAAATTATAGTCGATCTAGACCGACTATGCGATATCCTATACCACGGGTTTAGTTAGAGACCCTATCTCTTACGACCAACTAATTAGATATAGAAAATAAGCATAAACCAAATTTAGTTGGCATTGTTATTAATTTTTTTGGCTGCAGATATGAAAAAGTTCATTCGGGTGCTATATTTATATGGGGACTAGGTCCAAAAATGGACCGATAATGACCATATTTGGTAAAGTCACTTATATTTTGAAAAAATATATGCAAACCAAATTTTGAGAAAAATCTGTGCAATATTTTTGTTTTTTGATAGATTTAAGTGAACATCGGGAAGCAGCTCTTTATGGGGCCTATGACTAAGAATTGTCCTACAGGGATTATTTTTGGAAAGGCGGACGGACAGACGGACGGACGGACGGACGGACATCGCTAAATCGACTCAGAAAGTGATTCTGAGTCGATCGGTATAACAAAAGATGGGCCCAGGGAAAATATTTTTGGTAGTTACAGACAGCAGCACAAAGTCATTATACCCAAACCGCATAGTGGTATAGGGTACAAAAATTTCAAAATGTTTTTTTAAATTTTATTAAGAATTTAACTGAAAATCACTAATATCTCTATTATTTTAACTTCTTAATAAATGCGAAATTAACCCTAAGCTGTCTTTTGATGTGTCTTATTTCTGACTTTCTGATTGAATTTTCCGTTTTGGTGTATTCAGAGACTTATAGAAAAATTTCACGGCGAATATTTGAGCGGTACATTTTAACTGCTTAAATCCCTGTTTTAATGGTGTTTTTGCTCTTTTTAAAAGAAGGACAAAAATGACCCATAACTTGAGGAGTAAAAAAATGTTCTCCGTAACATCGGTATTTTTTTTTTTGCTATTTTGTTTGAAAGTGGATATTTGTACAGAAATATAATAGTGCGGCCCACCGTTAGTAGGTGAAATTCCAAATTTGGCCCAACAAGCCACCCCTGTAATATACGTTTGGTCAAATTCGGGATAAAACGGTAGAACAAAACGTCAGTCACGAGAAATCGCCTAGCCTATCAATATTATAGATTAGGTAATTAAAATTGTTTATTATCCAGTGAATTATATTTTGCTGCCGGAAAGTTATAAAATGCGATAACAGAAATAATATCGGGTATTTTGAAAACACTAGGCACCAAAAGGCACCATCGGAATGAGCTAAAAAAAATTAAGACCGCATTTATGGCAGCAAACTTCATATTTTAGAAAGCGTATATATATCAAAGAAAAAAATTTTTTGCGACCAATATAATGGGCACTGTATCGATTGAAATAAGTGGTAGTCAGAAAGGGTATGGTTTGGGCTATACGGCGGGTGAATTAGAACTAGCCATCAGAGACCATCCAAATAGTTTTTAAGAGGTCGCGCAATATGCGACCAAGCATTGTCATGATAACAAATTATTTTATCGTGTCTGGCGTCCCATTCTTACTGTTTTTTTGTTCAGTTCAAAGGCATCAATTGTATTCGGTACACCTATACTGTGATGGTCTAACCCATTTTTAGCAACTCATAATACACCACAAACTTCTGATCCCCCAAAATACAGGGCGTTGCCATGGATATTCGTCCTTGGCATTCGCGTTCGCGTAGGTCAGATTTATATGATTGATACAATTATTTTACTTTGAACTATATTTAAGTAAAAAAGTGAACATTTTATACAGCATGCTCTTATTTCTCTCCATTAGCTACGTTTTGTCTTTTTATACCCTATACCACTATGTGGTTTGGGTATAATGACTTTGATCTGCTGTTTGTAACTACCAAAAATATTTGACCTAGACCCATCTTTTATTATACTAATCGGCTCAGAATCACTTTCTGAGTTGTTTTAGCGATGTCCGTCCGAGCGTCCGTCCGTCCGTCCGTCTGTGTGTCCATGTAAACCTTGTAATCAAACTACAGGTCGCAAATATGAATATATTTTGATGAAATTTAGTATATTGGTCGGGCATAGGATGAACGCTATTGAAACTGGTGAAAATCGGTCCATCTTCAGACCTAGTCCCCATACAAATGACCCCTGTGAAATCGACATAATTGCCATAGTAAAATTGGGTTTGTATGTGTTTATTGTGTCCATTAATTAGTAGTCCAAAAATAATCTCTATTGGACAATTCTTAGTCATAGGCCCCATATAGAGCTGCTTCCCGATCTTCACTTAAATCTATAAAAAAAAAACAAAAATATTGCACAGATTTTTCTTAAATTTGGTTTGTGTATATTTTTTCAAAATATAAGTGACTTTACCAAATATGGTCAGGATCGGTCCATTTTTTGACCTAGTCCACATATAAATATAGCACCCGATATGAACTTCTTCATATCTGCAGCCACAAAAATTAATAACAATGCCACTCAAATTTGGTTTTTGCTTATTTTCTATATCCAGTTAGTTGGACCGAAGAGATAGGGTTTCTAAACCATGGTATAGGGTATCGTATGGTCGGTCTAGACCGACTATAATTTTCTTACTTGTTTTTTTTTTTTTTTTGTTTTAATTCCATTTTCAAGGACAAGGACCTCCCAGTATACGTTATGTGTTATAACATCATAGAAAATTTCTCATATCTATAGGATAACACCACCATCAGTTACATTTTTTTTTTGCGGATGTATGAAGTATACGTATATAACACTAAACGGGTACGAGTACATTGAACGTGTCTTTTGTCATGCGGTTATTTTCAGTTAGATTCATAATAACACAAAACAAAAAAAAACACAAAATGTATCAAACCTTAAATTGTGCCATTCGGAAATTTGAGACAATGTTCATTATGAAGCTGCTCTGTGTGGTTGTCATCATCATTTATACATGGGCGTTAATACCAATTTATTTTTCGAATGCTGTCGACATTCCAACAAATATCTCATTTTGGGGTGTGTAGGGGTTAGGTGTATGTATGTAGTTATGTATGTGAGTATGTATGTATATATGGGATGTACACATGTATATACGTTTTCATAAACCGCTTAAAATATTATGTAATTCATGCATTGTGCCATGCGTTGTGTACGAGTATGCATGCATTTTTGTGGCTTTGAACAGAGTAAGAAAATTGCTGCAGCAAAAATCATGATTTATGTTGCTCATCAATGATATTCAGATGTTTATTAATGTAAACATAATGATCTAGATAAAATAATGTAAATTACAACCCTGAAAAAAAAACGAAAACCAATATGCATAACACTTAAGGCTGCTTTACGAGTACATTATCACACCAGTAATTAGATCTGTGAAAAGAAATGTGTAGGATAGGGAAAATAGAATTGTCTAAATGCAATGTGTTATGAGAAGAAGAGAAAATATGATTATACGTTGAAAAAATAGTGAAGGATATTTGACAAGAGGTTGGCCCTCTTTGTTTTTTTGAAATTTTCAGTGTTATCATGAGTAATTTATGTGTAATTTTTGTTGTTTTGTTATTGCTTTAATTTTTCCATAATGAAAAAAAATTAATAAATCTTTAATCTATAATATTAATAGGCTAGGCGATTTCTTGTGTCTGATGTTTTGTTCTACCGTTTTATCCCGATTTTGACCAAACGTATATTATTTGAAAAGTATTTCTTTTAAGCCGATTTGTAGATTTACAAATTTTTAAATTTTTTCCTTTATTTTGAGTAAATTGCATTTAAAGTTGCTACTAACACATACATAAAACTATACAATGCGATGTGTGTGTTTATTAAATTTTTTAATGGGCTTGTAATAAAAATGAGTTTGTTTTTTGTGTTGATTTCTGAATTGGCTATAATTGATTAGCATACTTTTAGGGTCTTTATTTAATGAAAAAAATAAATTTCGTAGAATTTGCGCTCGAATTTCGAGGGCTGGAATCTGCTAGTTTAAAATAACTAGAAAAGACATTTTTATACCCTGCACACCACTATGCGGAGGGTATATATCACTTTGTCATTCCGTTTATTACGAATCGAAAAATGAATTTGAAACCGCATAAAGTTTATATATTCTGGATCCTTACAACTCGAGTCGCTATATCCCTCTGCCCATAATTCCGTCCGTCTGTCTGTTGATATCACGCTCATTCACAAAATAAACTATTTACCTGGTTAAACTTAGAATAATATTGTTTCTCTTTATTTCGAGCAGTTTGGAATCAAAAATTTAGTAAATCGGGCAACATTGTGCCAAGATATGACCTAGAATATGGAGACACCTTTAAACAAGTTATATATATACTAGAGCGCCCATGAAATACATAGAAAAATGGAAAGCTGTTATTTTTTCGCTCCCCGCTCATTTTCTAGTATATTGGGCACAAAAAATAATATCCGTGCAAAAATTTTTTCAATCGGATGCAAACCGGCCCTAAAAATGGAGTAAAATTAGTTCCAAGCTTTGATGAGCTATAACTCGTAAGCCAGACGACTTTCGGAAAATACATTTGTATTGCAAATATATAGGCAAACATTTTTCTCCTACAAGTTTTTGACGTCGCTATGACCCTTTATGGTGTTTTAAGAGGTCAAACTTCAAATTTGAAGTCAACATTTTTTTCCAAATGTAAATTAGTAAATTTTTTTATAAATCTACTAGAGGACCCCTGCTGCTCCGCAGCATTATATTATATTATATTAATTTTTATAATATAATACCAAAATTTGCCAAGAGAAGTTAACGTACAGTAATGCCAAAATATGCCAAGAGAAGTAACGTACAGTAAAAGTAAAGTTGATTGTCCACGCATAACTTTCCTCAAACCCAACGAATTTAAGCAGTTGATAGCTCAAAAGAAGGATCTTGATCCACTGAGTGTTCTTAGACCTATGTCAACAGCCTACGTTAATTAGAACTGTAGTTATAGAGGTTTTAGAGAAGAAAAATATTGAAAAAAATCTTGAATGCAAAGTTTATTCATAAATTCTTTTAATATATACATACATAAGATTTAGGTTTGACTATTGCCAAATAGAAGTTTGACCTCTTAAAACACCTTGAAGGGTCATAGCTAGATCAAAAACTTGTAGGAGAAAAATGTTTGCCTATATATTTGCAATACAAATGCATAAGGTGTATTTTCCGAAAGTCATCTGGCCTACGAGTTATAGCTCTTCAAAGCTTGGAACTAATTTTACTCCATTTTTAGGGTTAAAAGTCGTGACGGACTGGCCGGTTTGCATCCGATTGAAAAAATTTTTGCGCGGATATTATTTTTTATGCCCATTATACTAGAAAATGAGCGGGGGACGGAAAAAATAACACTTTTTGTTTTATGGGCGCTCTAATATATACCCTCTATAATAAGCTTCCAAAAGCGATCTGCGGAATTTTCTCACCACAAAATTTACCGATCTTTTTAACAGTTTGCCAAGATTTTAATTTTAATGGTCAGGACATAATAAGTTTAAGTCTTTCATTATATCGCTCGACTCAAACACACGTTCCGAATTGAAAACTAAAGGTTCGAAATATCAATATATACTCCTCATATAAATTTAAACTATGTATATGAACTTGAATGATGGCGTGTTCAACATGTAGCTGCAACAGATGTTTATAAACATTGTCGAAAGACAATCGTTTTTGCTACTGTTTAGTAATTTTAATTTTGTCAGTAAATAACGATTAGTTAAATATTTTTACCGCTTTGTCAGTTTTTAATTTTTTTTTTTTTTTTTGTTATTTCAAAATAATTTAAAAATACTTTGGAATCTACCAAAAATGTAATAAATGGTCACAGTTTTTATACCCTATACCACTATGTGGTTTGGGTATAATGACTTTGTGCTGCTGTTTGTAACAACCAAAAATATTTGACCTAGACCCATCTTTAATTATACCGATCGAATCAGAATCACTTTCTGAGTTGATTTAACAATGTCCGTCCGTCCGTCCGTCCGTCTGTGTGTCCATGTAAAGCTTGTAATCAAACTGCAGGTCGCAAATATGAATATATTTTGATGAAATTTGGTACATAAGCTTTTATCGGCCATGGGATGAACGCTATTGAAATTGGTGAGAATCGGTCCATGTTCAGACCTAGCCCCCATACAAATTACCCATATGAAATCGACATAAATTGCCATAAGATCCAAATTGTCATATAGATCTTACTCAAATTGGGTTTGTATGCGTTCATTACATCCACTAATGAGTAGTCCAAAAATGATCCCTTTGACCCCATATAGAGCTGCTTCCCGATCTTCACTTAAATCTATTAAAAAACAAAAATATTGCACTGATTCTTCTCAAATTTTGTTTGTACATATTTTTGCAAAATACAAGAGACTTTACCAAACATGATCAGGATCGGTCCATTTTTGGACCTAGTCCCTTTATAGATATAGCATCCGATATGAACTTTTTCATATCTGCAGCCAAAAAAATTAATAAAAATCGCACTCAAATTTGGTTTATGCTTATTTTCTATATCGAAGTAGTTGGACCGAAAGATAGGGTCTCTAAACCATGGTATAGGGTATCATATAGTCGGTCTAGACCGACTATAATTTTCTTACTTGTTATATATAAAAAACAGCTGCATAACCTGTTTTGCAGAATACAGATCAATTTTTGAAACAAATGTGTTTTTGTTTTACTTAAAGTTGAAATAAAAACTTTTGATTTTGAGCCTGATTAATTTCTAACTCAATAAAGTCATTTCTGTGGTTTTCTGGAATAACCGCGTATGTCCATTTTTGTCAGTTTTGAGTTAACGATGCCAAATATATCAATTTTTAACACTCTTTACATGTGTTCAATTTTTTTCTTTTTAATATTGACCATTTCTGAGTTTTTTCTTTAAATAACGACGTAACTTAAATGTTTATAAAATTACTTTGCAGCACTAACGACGTATGTCAACCTACGTTTGATCGCTGATAAATTATTTTCTCAGAAAACTACACATAGCGACATACGTTGATATTAATGAAAAAAATGCAAAATAATTTTGGTTTATAACCACTTGTAAAAACTTGCGTGTTTATTTCTGTTATAATTTTGTCACTATTATTCTTGATACGTTGTTATATTATCATCCTAAGTCCCGTTAACTTTTTGTTGACGAACAAAAAAAATCCATTTTTCAAGCAACAACTACTTATGTCCACATAGGACGTTGCATTCTTAGTTTTCTTTTTCAAAGAAAATGACGTTTGTCGACATAAGTTGTTTTATCTTCACACTCTTTAAGTGTAATTTACATATTGTTTTTTTTCGTCCTTTTCTAGGATCTATTCCTCTGAAGTTTTTTGACTCAAAATTTTATATAAAGTATTTATTGCCCATATCTACAGCACTGTAAAATAAAAAAACTCTAAAATTTTTATATCGAGCCCATATTTTCAAATATAAGCTTTTTGGCTCCCCTGAACATTTTGATTTTATGACATACGCGGTTATTCTAGAAAACCACAGATTTGCTTTATTGTACAGAAACTAACATAAAAGCCTATCTTCGCGAAAAATCGCTTAAATCGCCATATATCGAAAGTTTCCTTAGCGATTTTTTTCTCTTTTTTAGAGGTGGTATAGTGCTATCAAACCCTCTACTCACTTTTTGTTGAGTATTTTTTTCAGCAGTTCGTCAATTTCACCCAGGTGTGAAACCAAATTTGAGTACCATTATTATTCATTTGTGGCCTGTAGATAAGAAAAAGTTCATACCCGATGCTATTTTTATGTGAGGACTAGGTCAAAAAATGAACGGATGACGAGTCAATTATTTTTCTCGAAAACATAAGTATACAAACCAAATTTTTTTTTATAGATTTAAGTGAAAATCGATAAGAAGCTTTATATGGGAACTATAGATGAAAAGGTCCTTCAGTGATTATTTTTGGAGTAGTGATTAATGGGTTTAGTAAACAAACATAAACAAAATTTCACCGATATCAATATGATAATCTCGATGTTACGGCAACCTAAGTCGGACTCATAGGGATTATTTATATGGGCGCTAGGTCACCGTTTTTCACCAATTTCAATAGCGTTCTTGCTATGGCCGACAAAGGGTTATATATACAATTTCAATAAAATATATTCACGTATATTCATGTAATTTTCATTCCCCCTCAAATGAAAATTGGTACCGTGAATTTTCAATGAAATTTTTGTTCCCTTTGAAGAACATCTGTTCAAAATAATGTGTGCTATCAATCTTCGCTGAATGAAAAAAAATTAATAGAAAAAATAAATAAAGAAAGATACTTTAAAGTGTGAAAAATTAATTAATGAAACAAGAACGTTAAAAGTGAAAAAAAATGTTTAGACTCGGAGCGATGTAAGAGGAGGAAAAACAACAACAACAAATTGCTCGTCCCTTAGAGTTGCCAAACACATTGTAAATGAGTTTATTCGATTTAAAGATATTTATTTTTGATTAATTTTTGTTTTAGATTTACCAATAGCAGCCGATCTACACAATCTGGAAACTCTTACTAATTTTTTGCCGGTAGCAAAAAAATCATTTGGTATTCCGCCAGATTGCGGATACCAAAAAGGGGTTAGAAGAGACTATGAAGTAGGAATGCCATAGAAGTAGGAATGCCATAATCAACTTTCTGTGAGGTGTTCCTAAAAGTATTGGACGTTTTAGAAGAGAGTATATGTGGGCAGTGCATAACTTATCAATCGGAAGAAGAGAAGATAGTTACTTCACAGAAATTCTATTTCAAATTCAGGAACGCACATCCTCAATCAGCCTAATTACGAATATTCTCAAGGAATTTCTTTCTCACGGAAAATACTTTTCTCGAGAAAAATCCTCCAATTATAAATTCAGCGTGAAAATTAATAAGCGGCATCATCGAATTCCGAAGCCACAATTAATTTTCTATTTTTTTATGTGTGTGCAAACGAAAATAAATTTATTTTAACCCTTAAATGCATGAGGTCTGCACCCAGTATGAAGACCAAGCTACCCTTATGTAAAATCACTCGCTAAACACGAATTGGACATTCATTTCCCTGAGAAATTTACCATTATCCCGAAAATTCGGAAAATCTACAATTTGTGATGTGTACCTTATATGGTACACTATGCATTCTCGACATATTTAGAATAAGATACAATTTGTAGGGATGATTTTTTTTATTTATTAGAAAATACTGAAAAAGTATATACAACGAATGAAAAGTGAATGAAAAGAAAACGACAAGTGAGTGCAAATAACAATGTTGGTAGTTTATAGTCTAAATATAATAATTTTTATTCTTTTTTAGAATGATAATCCATGAAACAATTGCGTTTTTCGTTCAAGTAAAGGTGAACATTACACTTTCTGCGTTTAAAAATGGAACGATTATTCACTTTTTTGTCTTCAATACATTTTAAATTTTTGCAATGTGCTCGTTCGTCAATAAGTGGCAAGTGATCCATACCATCGTATCGCAAATCATTAGGAGGCTGCATTTCGCTTTGGCCTCGAGGGACTGGCAAAGGTACGTCTGGCCGACTACATTTCTTTTTCTTTTGTGTCATGTTTGTCAGCACGTCGGCTACCTCCAAACGGAACGACTTTTGGATCATCAGTATTTTAGGGTTTGATTTTTTAAAAATTAGCCAAGCATTAACCATGCAAAGGTCGAGTAAATAGTAGAAGATTATGATGTACCATTTTCGGCTTTTTAATCCAATTTTTAGACGGCCCAAAGAAGAATCCATAAGGTCTACACCGCCCATGTGTAGATTGTATTCTTTAACTATTTGGGGGCAGGGAATGGTGATTTTTTCGTGGTGCTTTTTATCCCATCGTTCAACAGTAGAGACGTCAACCTCAACTTAATGTTCCGCAAGTAATGGTTTCATGACAACAAAAGTGGACACAATGTTAACGACCTTGTTATCTCTCCAGGATAATGATGTCAACTCCACACCTTTTATGTAAGTTGTAAACTCTGCCGAAATGCCTCTATTCATTTTCATCATAGCCTTTTGCTCAGGAAGTTTACAATTCTTTATTCTGTTACGTTTGATTGTTCCAATGCTATGAATACCTTGGGTCCGCAGATAAATAATAATGGTATGGTATAGATGATGTAATTTTCGAAACGGGGAACTTCACGGGTCATACGTACTACAATATTCGCAAAGGGCTTCAAATCAGGTTCTCCAAGCCATAAGCGATGTTCTTCTCCAGTGTAAATTTCAAACTTGTACTTGAATCCCCATCTCTTGGGTTTATTTGGTAGATACTGCTTCAATGTATTTACCGAGTTCCAGGTCATCGAAAAAGAAGTTTTGATTGTTCTTTTCAACTTTTGCGTAATGAATGGTTTCGTCGACTATTTTCTTCATAAGCCCATCCGTGAAAAAATATTTGAAACATGAGTAAGGAGTTGCGAATTCATCTGCTGACTCTGGTTCCAATTTAGAGCTTCCGAGAAAAGAGATTCGATCTTCGTTCAACTGTAGGTTTCCTTTTTTCCAAAGAGCTCTCTCGAAATCATTTGAAGTTATGTCAACAACAATGTCCTTATATTTGGAGCATTCTTCGCGTGCATGGCCTAACTTGTCATTCTGATCCATGAGAGCATTTTTGATGGCAGCATTTTCTGCGAGATTATTCACAGGAGGCACAGGGGTCGAAGAAACCAATACTTTGATCCTTTTTGGTAGAAGCGAAGAATGCACTTGCGTCAATATGGGCAAATCAAGTGACATTGACGTACTAATATCAGGAACAGGAATTGCAGAAGCATCAAGAATAGATACGTCCAGGTCGTCAATGTTGAGAAATTCGTCAGATATTTCCTCCTCATCCAATATGGCGTAATCGGATTCGGCTCGATTTCTCACACGTTATGGTATTTGCGTTTCATCAATCAATTCATCCTGTCCGTTATCCGTCAATTCTTCTTCATCATCGGAACAATCGCCATTATTAGGTATGCCACTTCATCATCGTCGTAATCTTGAAGCATGTCTGCCACCTGATCAGCTTTGTTCCTCTTTCCGTCTGTAATAAGGCTTTCCATGTCTAGTAAAAAATAAAAATAGTCGAAAAATTTTATACACTAAACACACAATAAACCACATGCACAGATGCATGGTGTACCATATATGGTACATAGAAAAATACGGGAAAAAACTATTCAAAGAGCTCAATTTTGATCAAGATTCATTATAGATAACTAAAACAAAGTCCAATGCAATCACCAATACTTATTTCCACACGAATAATAAATAGTATCAATTTTTTTTTCACTATTTCCAATTCGACTGCTTAAGGTGCTATTACACGAAATGTTTTTTACATATGTACTGTCACTTTTTTTATCCATATGAAATTCCTCATGTCAGTCAAAATTGTCTTTTACATACGATTCATAATTTTTGCTATCACACGTACATATGTATTTCCGTATGACGTAACCTCTAAATGTAAACAACAGCTGATTTAATTTGTGAATTTAAAAAAATTTATTGTTAAAAAAAGGTTATATATTTTTTAATTGTTAAATAATACTAAACAATTTATTTTTCTTTCAATATTAATCCTTAAAATTTACTCTGTTTTTCTTTCGCCACAAGCAGTGTTGTATTTTCATGTGTTTGTCATGCAAAAATAGAACCTGTTCTAATTGAAAAATGTACATGTGACTTTCCTCATGTATTGTACATAAACAATGTTTCATATGTATCACACGATGTGTACAACTTTTGTTGTGGGAAAATTTGACAGTACATATGTAAAAAACACATCATGTAATAGCACCTTTACTGACAACTAAAACAAATCATTAGAGAGCAGAAACGGCATTTGTATGAACAGTTGTGTTGTCAGCTTCAATTTAGAGCATGCAATATCACGCTTCTGTTTGATTAACTAGAATATCTCATGTTTAAAGACGTGTACCATATATGGTACGCTATGCATTTAAGGGTTAAAGAAAAATTAAATATAAATAAAAATTAAAATTGCTATGTGAGCACTTTTGGAAGAAATTGGTGTTGTAGAATAACAACAACGGAATAGCTAAAGGATTGCTAGAAGTCAATTGCGGGCTGAATCTATGGATATGGCAAGCAATGTCTGAACTGGCTTTCATTAAAGTTATCAAAAGTTGAAGTTGGGCTTTATTTGTGGTCTTCAACCTACAAGAACAATAAAATATTATTTTTTTTAATTAAATTTTGTTTTATCAAAATACTTCTAATATTTTTATGTAAACTCCCGTCTGTTTTGCAAGGGAAATTTTTTGAGGGAAAAAACCAAATTCAAGTGCATTGATAATAACTACTTTTTTCCCATCGAATTTTTCTTCCAACGGAATTTTTATTCATAATAGGGAAAAAGGGAAAAGTGAGATATTTCATGCGGAAATTTTGTTTAGAATTGGGCTGAATAAGAATAATCATAAACATACGGTCCAATGCAATTGTGATAAATCTGTTAAGATTTCACATGCCATTACAGTTCCCATCTATGGGACGGTTGGCAAAACAAAAGAGCTTTTTTCACATTACGACATTTGTAATTGATCAAAGCGATGTTAATGTAGAGAAAGCTATAAATTGGAAAAAACTCTGCTTGTTCGTTCTAACTCTCGTATGAAAAGAAAGAAAAAACATTTCTCATGTTCTTTTCTTTCTAATGTTGAGTTAAATAGTTGATTAAGCATGAGTTGAAGTAATAGGCAGAAGGATGCTGACGATGAACAAGTCGCTTTGTTCGAAAGTAGCTACTCCATCGAGCACTGTCTTCAATTTTTTCCAAATTTCTCTTACATTGCATAAAGTATTATCTTTTCTAGTATTAGAAAATGTATACAACATGATCTCGAACCGAACTATAAATAACTAATAATCATTTATAATATAACCGTAAAGGAAACTTTAGCTTGAATGTCACATTAACATAAATATTTTTGTTACTATGTACGACTATAAATTGTTTTGTAGATATGCTATAGTAAAATGAAAATTCGATTTGTTGTGCCAAACAGAAATATAAAGAACTGATGGAGTGTTAAACAAGTAAGAAAATTATAGTCGGTTTAGACCATGCTTTTAGAAACCCTATATCTTAGGTCCAACTAATTAGATATAGAAAATAAGCATAGATAAAATTTGGATAGCATTGTTATTAGTTTTTTTATGCCTTCGGATAAGAAAAAGTTCATATCTGATGCTATATTTATATGGGGACTAGGTCGAAAAATGGACCGATCCTGACCACATTTGGTAAGGTAACTTTGGTACATATGAAAAAAATCTGTGCAATATTTTTGTTTTTGATAGATTTAAGTGAAGATCGGAAATAAAATAAGCTATAGGTGCTATGACTAAGAATTGTCCTATAGGATTTATTTTTAAACTACTGATAAATGGATGTCATAAACATACGCAAGCCCAATTTGGAGTCGTAGGAGTCATTTGTATGGGGACTAGGTCCGAACATGAATCGATTTTCAGCAATTTCAATAGCGTTCATCCTATGACCGATAGTTTATATACTAAACTTAATAAAAATATATTTCTGTAGTTTGATTACATGGTTTACATGGACACACAGACGGACGGACGGACGGTCGGGCAGACGGACGGAAGGACATCGCTAAATCGGTTTTGAGTCGATCGATAGAATAAAAGATAGTTTTAGGTCTGGGATCGGCAGCCTGCGGCTCGCGAGCCACGTGCGACTCTTTGATTCCATACGCAAATATTATTTATTTTATCAAAAAAAAAAAATATTTAAAAATCATTCTATATCGACTAACGAGGATTAGGCACCGATTCTATCTCTCAGCCACTTGTACTCGCTTTTCACCACACCCCTCACCCGTCAGTCCGTCGGAAGCTCTTGAATGGCGTCGGCGTCGGACGTTTATGTCTTCCCAAGGTCCAAAAGCAGAACTTCTTTGATTGTTACCGCTCTCGGGACAAACTAGAGGGGAAGATATAGCGAATGCCGTGCAAAAATGTCTTGAAGACAATAAGATCCATCTTATATTTTGAATAGCGCAACTGATGGAGCCAGAACTATAACAAGAGAAAATAAAGGGCCAACAACGATTCTTCAGAGCAAAATAAACCACGAAATTCTTACGTTTAACTGCATAATATTCCAAGGTCATAAATTTGGTAATCAAGATTGTTAACAGCATCTTGTCAAAAGCAATCTACTATCATCAGTTTAAAGAATTCTTAAACGAAATGGTACTCCGAACTCCTTCTTCACAATAAAGTGCGATGGCTTTCCAAAGGTAAGGCGTTGAAACGTTTTGCTGAATTAGAGAACGACCAATGGTTGCAAAAATTTTACTTTATGGTGGATAGCACAGCGAAGTTAAATGAGCTAAATCCAAAACTGAGAGAAAAAGGAAACCCAGCCTATGTTTTGGTAGAAGAATTGGTTTGTTTTGAAGAAAAATTAATTCTTTTTGCAGAAGATATTCAGAGCGTTAAATTACTTAATTTTCAATTTCTGAAGCAATATCGCAATAAAACCAGTGCAATGTTGACACGAATTACTTCAGCTTAATTATAAAAAGAATTGGAGATGAATTTGCTGACAGATTTGAGCAATTTAAAACCAATAAAACCACTCTAGCATACATAGTAAATCCTCTCAACACAAATAGTAACGAAATCCACATTGAACCATTTGGAATTGATACTAGCGTCCGTATTCATTACCAAATTCTAGCAGTTGGCTATTTTTTTTTTTTCATACGAAAATTACAAAATTTGTATGAAAAAAGTTAGCCAACAAATTTAGTAATTTTCGTATGAAAAAAAGTTAACCAACTGCTAGAATTTGATTATGAATACGGGCGTAGATCTTTAGAAATGCAATTGATCGATTTAAAAAGTAAAGCTTTGTGGAGTGGAAAATTTACAGAGTTGAAAGGCAAGTTGGAAGAGTTGGAGGTCCAGAAATGTATGTACGTAACGCAACAAAACTGGACAGCTTTAAAAGAAATGCCGCGAGTTGAGGTACTTATATTCGACCCATGGAATAGTCTTCCAGATTGCTGCAGTGAGGTGAAGAAGTTGGCATTTGGAGTACGAACAAGCTTTCTCTTGCATGAATATAATTAAAAGTAAAGTGAGAAGCCATCTAACATATGAAAATTTTGAGTCGTGTAAGAAACTTATAAGAACAAGTTATGTGCTAAATTTATCCAAACTTTCCAAAACCATGCAAAGCCAACGCTACCTACCATTGAATTTGTTTGAATAAATAGATATTTTTTCTTATGAACAAATAGATTAGTTTTTTTTATCAAAAAACTTTATTTATGCGAGTGCTATTTATTGTTGGCAAGAAACAATTTTGTGGCTCTTTAAAAACTTTGTAAGTTGTAATTTTGTAGGTCAAATATTTTTGGTAGTTACAAAACTATTTTTTTAAACTAAAAAAATGTATACATTTCACTTTCGTATTTTTTTATGTTAGAAAAATGATGTTAAATATATAATAAATTTATATTATTTTTTCCACCTCAAATCACTTAGTATAATTTAAAATAAAATAATTAAAATGGTATTATTCAGATTTTGTATGTAATTCCCTAGAGAAAACAAAGTGAACGAACTAATGGGAAAGAGGGAAAAAACTGTTTTAAAATAAACATTCACGTTTAGGGGAATTTATTTGAATGTGAACATTTTTCCAGGGGTGAATTAGAAAAAGGGAACAAAATTCGAGGGAAATGTTATTCACGATTGGAATTGAGGTGAAAGGGAAACTATCTCGAGGGAAAACATATTCACAATCGGGGTGATTCATAATTTCAGCCTGTAGTTCGATTACCCGATTTACATAGACACACAAATGAACAGACGTACATTCAAGCACGCAGATGCACTAGCGGAAAGACAGACGAACGAACATCGGTACATAGACTCGGTATATATGTAGGTAAAATTTTTTTGGTAGTTACAAACATCAGCACCATCTCATTATACCCTGACCACAGAGTAGTATAGGTTATAAAAATCTTCGGGGCACAACAAGTTGTAAAATTAATGGAACGTGTAAAATATTTATCAACTGTACACTTTAGCGATTTTAAAAATTATTTTTCACTTACACGACTTCAAGCGTCTAACAACACTTATACCATTTGTCCAAATATATAAAACCATCTAAAAACTTTGCTCAATATTTATTTGAAAAGACTTCTGTGATTACTGCTTTTATAACCTTCCGTTTGTAATTTATTAAGTTTTAAGGCCTAGTTAGCCACACGTTGCCATAATTTATCCGTACCGTAAATGTAACGTTGACATATAGTGCAATTATAGAACGTGAAAAACGGATCAGCATGTTGCTGTGTAAAATTAACCAAACTTTATCAGCTGTTCACAAATGTCACGTACAAACGTAACAAAAATCTATTTTCAACAGATAGGAACGTTCCGGTTACGTGACAGTTGAGTTCGGCAACTGCTCTAATTGCTTTTCATGTAACAGAAAAAAACAGCTGACACGTTTGGTTAAGGTTACGCGTGGCTAACTAGGCCTTTATTCATTAAGTACATGTATATTAGGGTTATAACTTTTTTTGGACGTCATTCTCCCGAGGGCCTATCTTATGGCGAATATTGTATTGATGGTAAAAAAAACAATTTCAGTTCAATTTGGTAAAAAAAAAACCTTACGCACCGACAACGATTTATAAAATGCCTTTAATCATTTTTTTGAATTATCTTTTAAATAACAAATTTTTTAAAATATGGTTAATACATAAACAAGTGTGTAAACAAATACCTAATAACAATAAATTATTATAACTAGGTATTGAAAGGAATAAACTTTAAGTTCTGAGTACGCGATGTTTTACAAAGGGTACTATTTTTATTCCACGTTCCGCACATATATTACTGCGTTGTTGGTTTGGAATTGTAGATGGTGTAGGTACCCAATGTCTGAGGAAACATCGTGAGCTTTCGTAAAATTTATTAATGATTTGTTTAACTGTTCAAAATCATTTTCATGGAAACAGTGGTCCGAAAACCAGATTTAAAACCATGCATCAGCAATGAAATTACATAAAGGTTGTAAAAGTTTTTGGTAACTGGGAACAAGAATAAATGCTAAAATAGCAAATGTTGCTCTCGAATTCCACCTTGCATTACTAACCGATGGTAACGTTTTATATTTTATAAATGGGAATATTCCGTTGATTTTAAAATATTTATATGCAAAGCAAAGTTCATACAAAAACTGCATGTCATCTCTTCACTTAATTTTTGGTTAATTCAAGCACAACTTTGTTTTGTTTATAAGACGCCTTTAGATTTTCGTAATTATTTAATAAATCTGAAATTAACGAGTACGCAATGTTTGGAGATGAAGTTTTTCCATCCAGTAACTCATCCATTACATGCCTTAATACCAAATCAAGGACATGGTTCTGGCACCTGATGTATTGTGGTGCAGTCAATGCCATATGTATGAAATGGTTTTGAAGCAAAGTTACGACACCATTTTTTCGCCAGTATTTACACTTGTAGTGTCACATATTATCATGCTGATAGACGTCCATAAATTAAATTTATTTAAAGTGTCCCTGATGCCGTTGTATATTGTAAGTGATTTCCCATTATCAAGCACTAGAACTGCTAACTTTATCTCTGTCTGTTTTTTAATTTTCTTGCCATCAAAATGCAAACTCCACTCTTTATCTTTTAATGTTTGTATATAAAACTGTTCTCTTTGCTCAGATAATTTTATTACAGCCTTATAAATTCCAGCCTGTGATGGCGTAGGTACAGCTATTCCAGACTTAGCCAAATTTTGACACATTTTTGATGCTTTGTTTTTACTATCTTTTACATCAGTAAGTAAGTTAACAGCTGGTTTTATTGACAGTTTAGTTGGTCCATGTCTTACTGTTGGCGTGTAACTATCGTCAGTTTCATCATCAGCATCTTGATGACTATCAATATTTTCTGATTGAAATTTTAAATTAATTGCTTTGGTAGTAATATTAAATTGTTTTTCAAATGTAATACCTTTAGGACGTTTCAACATCTTATAATATTCAATTTTATGTTTAACTCTATCATGACAATTACAATTACCTTCTTATAGAAGCCGCCTCGCTCTTATTAAGCTTCCTACGCTTAAAAGCCGAAGAAGTATGCTTAATATAACTTTTTGTTCAACTTGAATATATATATATTCCGAATTTCTCCTTAGCAGAATCAATATTAATACCTCACAGCGCTGTTCACGGTATTTTCAGTCCTAATTGTAAAGTATTATCGTACAAATTATTCCAACTCTAATCCTTTTTCGGCTGTGTATAGAATTTAATCAACTGTATAACATTATTGATTTTCAGAAAAGTTTAGATTTGATTAAAAGGGATATAATACTTTATCTAAATAATATGAGATAAATATTTAGCTTGCCATTTTCAATTCTAAATTGTGTTTAAACATAATATAATATAATAATTTATCTAAATAATATGTAATAAATATTTAGCTTGCATTTTTCAATTTTAAATTGCTTTTTAACATGTTTAATCGAGTTTATATATGTATGTTTACAAATGTTATGTATGTTACTTTTATAGTCTGTAAGGAAAAATTTCCATACACTAATAAATAAATAAATAAATATATAAATGACGAATTAATTTCAGTTTAAGCTTCTGGCATAGATTTAAAAGCTCATCAGCTATAATTGCATACCTTTTGTTTTTACACTTTTCAAAACTGACCAACGCATTAAATCTTCCTATAACAGCTTCTTCCTTTGGAATTCTGTTTAAGTCATGTAATCAACGACAGGTATATCTCTACAGTTTTTGGTCCAAATTTTGCCATTTTTTTCAACACTTATTTTGCTTTTCTTATAATTCATTTTGACCAAACCGATTTTATTTTATTTTATTTTTTTTTTTTTGCAACCAATATAGGAAAATGACAAGAATTGTAATGAATTTCAATTAAAATATATTATTTCAATAAACAAAAATACCCGTTTGTAACATAGTGTTAATAAAAACTTCAATGTGTTTGGTGCGTAAACTTTTTTAACGATCGCGAAAAAATAAAAACGCAGTTCTTAATATTTTTCCATGCCCTACACGATTTTGCCTCGGGAGATTTGATATTTGAAAAAAATGCAAAAAGTTATAACCCTAATGTATATATTCTTGTAAGCCGATAGCCTATGTTGCTAGTGCTTTAGATTTAAGTTTATTGTAATTTTACATTATAATAAATACCCAAATAATAATAATAATAATATTTTTTATCCTTATAACAACTCGAGTCGATATAGCGATGTCCGTCTGTCTGTCTCTCTGTCTCTTGAAATCACGCTCATTCACAAAATAATTATTTACCGCGGTAATATTAGGCTGGTAAAGCTTATCATTATTTCGAGCAGGTTGGTATTTAAAGTGGGGTAAATCGGGCATCATTGAGCCATTATAGGTGTTTGTTGTAATAGTAGTAAGTTTACCAAATTGTTTACTTTTTCAAATATTGTTTATATCTTTAATAATAAAAGGCAAGGCGATTTCTTGTGATCAATGTATGTTTGTCCTAATCCTATTTTGACCAAACATCCCTCATTTGAAAGGTATTTCTTTTTAGCTGCCCACCACATTTACAGATTTTTACATTTTTACATTTTTGCAGTTTTTTGGAGTAAAATGCTTTTAAAGTTGCTACTTATACATACATAAACTTATACCATGCTGTGTGTGTGTTTATTAAATTTGTTACTGTCTTTGCAAAAATCCTTGTGTTGAATAAAAAATAATTTTGGGCATAAACCAATAACGACAGTAACGACAATAAAAAGTGTTGAATTGTGAATTGGCTAAAATTGATTAGCATACCTTTAGGGTCTTATAAAATAATTTATTAAATTAAAAAATAAAATTTCCTAGAATTTGCATTCGAATTTTGAGGACTAGCGTAAATCCTAGGCGGAGGGTATCAAAGATTCGGCTTAGCCGAATTTAACATGCTTAGTTGTTTTTTCTAGTACTATATCATTCGTATTCCAAATTTATGTTATTCAGAATCTTTCAATTCAGGATATTTATTTATCATTGTACAAACGAGAATATAATTGAGAAGCAAATTGATTGAATATGAATAACAAGTAAGAAAATTATAGTCGGTCTCGACCGACTATACGATACCCTATACCATGGTTTAGAGACCCTATCGCTTCGGTCCTATTAATTGGATATAGAAAATAAGCATAAACCAAATTTGAGGTGAATTGTTTTTAATTTTTTTGGCTGCAGATATGAAAAAGTTCATATCGGGTGCTATATTTATATGGGGACTAGGTCGAAAAATAACCACATAGTGGTATAGCGTATAAAAACTTAGAAATATGTTATTTAATTGCTCTTACAGAAAAAACCGAGCTTCGACAGAAGAATAACCGGTATATTCGATACTCGTAAAATCAAGATTTTAATAAAACCGTCGTCGAAAAATCAAAAAAAAAATCAGCTTTAATCTGTTTGTAAAAACCGGACCCTAGTTATAAGATGAAAAAATGTTTCATTCAAAAATTTGACTACATTCTTTTTAATTCTAATTAATAAATGGAAAAAAAAAACTTACCAAATTATTGTTTGTGAAATCCTTGAAATATGTTTTATACTTGAATTTGAATTTATTATTATGTAAAAATTTTATTATTTGAAATTTTTATCATTTCAACACTTGAAATTTTCATTAATAATATTTTTTCTTCTCTTTTTTAATAAAGATTTTTATACATTTGTTTAATATTTTGCACTTGTTTTATTTTATAGATAATTATAGTTTTTAATTATTTAATACCATATTATGGCTCAGTTATTATTTATAAAAGTCTATAAAATTAATATGGCAAACATCTGTGAGATTAAAATATATGTATGTATGTTTGTATATTGTTTTGATAAGATTCTCGTAGTATATTTTATATACATATATATATATGGGGGGTTTCATGTCAAGTGCACCAACTTTTGAAACCGATGTCTTCCGATCGGAATGAAATTTGCATCAAGGTTAGTCCTATTGGATAGTAGTTTAGACACAATTTTTCAATAAGATCGGTCCGGATCTCTCTGAGTTAGAGGGGATCAAAATTTGACATTTTGGCCAAACAGGTGTTTTTTCTCATCCATGTAACTTATTACCTATTGTTCTTAGAAAATTTTCTCCCAAATAGTTTAGATAGCTATTTCTTCAATATTTCGGAAAAAAATACAAAAAAAAAAATAAAAAATTTTAGACTTTTTTTTTTGCTAAATTAAAGAATTTTTTGCCTTTTTTTTTCAAAAAGGGCATTTTTTTTTTTTTTTTTTCATAAGAAAGCTTAGAATTTTTCCTTTAAGAGCTTTTTGGTCGCTTAGTGGGATGGGAGTGGGATATCTATCAAAATAAATGTTTTGTAACTCAAGACAACGGTTTTTCAATTTTTCACAAATGCACTATTTTGAATTTTTTCCTATTTGTGTGTAAAACCTTACAAATAAAACTTATACTGAGAAACTAGACAAACTAAACTTTCCGAAGGTATGTAACATACCTTCATAACATAACAGAATAGAATGGTTTTCTGTATCCTGAAAGAGTTATTTGCAATATTTCAATCTGAACACGAGGATGTTAGAATTGGCTTCACGAAATTAATCCAAATGAGGCCAAAACATTGCGTTTTGGCAGAAAGCAACGGAACTCACACAGTATTCCTTTGCATTTACTATGAAAATGTTAAACTGATGTTAAAGGAAATCAACGTAAAGTATTTAACAGATGATTCGGCAGAAGATTTACACGATTACCGCGATTGCCTTAAATTGACTATGTGTCCTAGTGCAACAACTTCTTGCCACTTAGGTGAATGTACCAATTGCCCGAAAACCACGTTCATCAAAGAAAATTTAATCAACTCTTTAGATCGAGAATATATAGAGGAGGTCAAATTTGATTCTTGGATTCAGATGGATGATTTTGTGGAAGAAATGTGTACAAGATTGCTAAACTTGAGAAACCATGAATTTTTAGTCAAAGAGCAATGGTCATTCTTCAAGGATTTGAAGATACATTTGAAGTCTGGTGAATTCGTTATTTCAGGATGCCATACAAGCATTCTACTTCCATAACAACCTAGCAATTATATTCACAGTAGTTATTTACTACATGAAAGATGAAAAGCTGGAACACAAAAGTATGGCAATCATATCCAACGATTTAAAACATGATACCGTTGCAGTTTATGAGTACCAGAAGATAATACTAAAATATCTAAAATCTAAATTTACAGTAAAGAAGGTATACTACGTTTCGGACGGAGCTCGTCAACATTTTAAAAACAAAAGTAGCTTCGCAAATCTTATGGCTCATGAAAAAGATTTTGGAATACCATCTGAGTGCCATTTTCATCCTACTGCTCATGGTAAAGGAGCATGTGATGGTATTGCAGCAAACCTTAAAAGAAATGCAGCGAAGTATAGCCTCCAGTGCTCTCATCAAGATCGCATCTTAGATGCGACTGCTTTATTCCATTTGGCAAAGAGTTATTGTAAAGAAACTAAAATAGTTTTTAGTAGCAAAGAGGATCATCAGGAAACATTGAAAACATTGAAGAGCAGATTCGATGCTGCGGTAACAATCGATGGCACCGCTCAATACCATGCTTTTATACCGCTTGTCGATGGAAGACCCAAGTTGAAAAAGTTTTCTGCCTCTATTCAATGCGATTTCTTTCCAAAGACAACAAATAAACCAGCAGCGAAATCAACAGCTGAATCAACAGCTAAAAAGTTGGTGCACTTGGCATGAAATCCCCCATATATATATATATATATATATATATATTTTTTTTTTTTTTTTTTTGATAAGGTTTCGTTTAAATATTTTTCTAATTTACATGTTAATGAGCTAAAGTTTTACGTTTCATTTTGTTGGCAAAAACAAAAATCAAAAAACAATAATTGAAACCTGATTTTTTTGTGTTTAATACACATATCAAATACGAGGTCGGATCAATAAGTCCGTGACTTTTCGAACTTCCCTCGTAGTTATATGAAATGCAACACTGCTCCCATCAAGTACCACCTGTTAATAGACTACTGTAAAATTTTGAGCAAGTTCCGTCATTTACTTTGCGTTTAACAGCTGTTCAAAGCATACAACCTCGTGTTTTTTTTAATGAAAAAAAGTGAATTTCGAGTGCTCATTAAACATTATTTTTTGCGAAAAAAAAACCATCAATCAAACCAAGCAAAAGCTTGATAAATACTATGGTGACTTTGCACCATCGATTTCAATGGTAAAAAAAGAGGTTTACTAACTTTCGTTGTGGTCACAAATACAAATGACGCTGAACGTTCTGGACGGCCAATTGAGGTCAATACACCCGAAAATGTCGAAAAAATCCACGAAATGGTGTTGGCCAATCGAAGTGTAAAAGTGCGTGAGATTGTTGATACCATAGGCATTTCATATGACAGTGTGGTTTCGATTTTAAATGATCAGTTGGGTTTAAGAAAGCTGTCAGCAAGATGGGTGCCGCGTTTGCTCTCAATTGACTATAAACGTAATCGTATCGCAATGGAAAAATTCCATGAATTGGGCTACGATGCGTACCTCATCCGCCATATTCCCCTGATTTAGCCCCCAGTGACTATTTCCTATTTCCAAACCTAAAGAAATGGCTCGGTGAAAAGAGATTTAGCTCCAACGATGAAATTATTAATCAAACAAATGCCAATTTTATGGACCTCGAAAAATCCAATTTTTTGGAAGGGATACAAAAATTGGAGAAACGTTGGACTAAGTGTATTGAGCTAAAAGGAGATTATGTTGAAATATAATTTTTTTTTACAAAAAAAAACTGTGTTTCACTCTAAAAGTCACGGACTTATTGAGCCGCCCTCGTATTTACATACAGAAATCTACTCAGAATATCAAATTGTGCTTTTAAAAAATTTAATGATTGCTTAGAAAATTATGTGTAAAAAACGTTTGTATGTATGTGTTGGAGGACATGTTGTCTAAATTTATAAAGTTTTAAAAATAATAAAATGCTGACCCTGAAACATAAATGCAAGACCAAAAAAAAATTTTTTTTTAAATGAAAGTGACTGCATTATATTAAGTGAACAAAAAGTGTTGAAAAATACGTAAATAAAACAATTTTTAAACTGCACTTTTCCACAATCTAATGCATCAAGATCTTTCCTTAAAATATACTGTGAATCAGAGTGAAAGCGGACTAATTTTACAAAATTTATCAACTTTTTTTAAAAGAAGAACAAAATTAAAAATATTTATTTGTTAGATATGAAGTAATTTTTCAGACATATCTATAATTTTAATAGGCTAGGCGATTTCTTGTTACCGATATTTTGTTCTACCGTTTTATCCCGATTTTGACCAAACGTATATTATTTGAAAGGTATTTCCTTTTAGCTGTTCACCAGATTTACAGATTTTTAAATTTTTTCCTTTATTTTGAGTAAATTGCATTTAAAGTTGCTACTAACACATACATAAAATTATACATATGCTATGTGTGTGTTTATTAAATTTTTAATGTGTTTATTAATGAGTTTGTTTTCTTCATTCGCAATAATAATAAACCAAAAAAGTGTTGGTTTGTGAATTGGCTAGGTTGAGAAATAAAGTTGCCTAGAAATTGCACTCGAATTTCGAGCGCTGGAATCTGCTAGTTGCAATTAATACTGTAATTAATATGCAAATTTTAATTTTGTGTCAATGGTGCGTGGTAGAGAAGAAGAAAGCATATATTTGAAAAATGCATAACTACACTGTATTCTTAATCTGACCGGTTTCTAACATTTCAGCCTTCATCAGCGATTTATTGAACATTGTGATAATTGTTGTTTTTAATTGAATAGATTGTTTCTATGAAATTTGTTTCTACTTAGGGCAGCCGTGAGGTTTGAAGCTGAACTTTCACATACACTCGTACTTGCACTTTTTGGTCAGCGCTTTAATGCACTCACCTAAAGTCAGGCCTACGAGCAGTGTGGTTAAGAATCAGATTTCATACCATACAGCTTTTACTTCGTATTAATTTCAGAAGATACAACTCTGTCCAAACCAACAATCGTTAGTTTTGAATTTTTTATTATTTTTGCATTTATACTTCAAATTTCCACTATTCTCAGTTTCGTAAGAGTTGCCATATGTGATGCACTTTTTACATATATTTGAGATGAAAATATTTAAAAATATTTAGTTTTTAATGTGGTTGATTTATTAGTCAACTTAAAAAGTATTTTTCTCAAAATTCTTTTTAAAAAAATATCATTAATTTATGATGTTGAAAAGGTCGTACAAAGGTCTTATAAACTTGCAGTACAAAAGCCCATCAAAGGTCGGAACCTAAACTATGGGTTCGGGTACTAGCTAAGTTTAAATAGGTAATAAAATTTTTTATTATAATAGAATTTCTATATAAACTATTAAGATGTGTGAAGTTAATGTTAAACGTCATTTTTAAGCCACGTTCCAAAATATTTTGGAAAAGTTCTGAAAAGTCCATTAAGATGGATCGCGATCCATCAATACTGCATGCTACACGTTCAATATACATATATTGTAATATTTATGATATTGCGAATACAGCGTACTCTCTCCTTACGGACACCTCTCTTAAACGGACGCCTCCCATAAACGGACACTTTTTTCAGTACCAAAAAAATCCTTAGGATTTTTTTAATTTTTTCCCTCTTAAGCGGACAACCCTCCCATAACCGGACGCGGACACTTTTTTCCCACACCAAAGGGCATTTTAGTTTCCTATAACCGGACAGCTTATAACACTTTAAGAAGGTGACACTGTTTTACTGTTTACTCTTGTCCATATCCGTACATCTGTCGCTTATTCAATAATGCTTGTATGTATAAAGGGGAATCCCTAAATACGAAGAGACAACAAGTCTTGAATGAATAAATACATTTTTATTTTCATATTGTATACTTGAATCGCTATGCCTAAAGCAGTGTTGACTATAAAAGACAAAGCTAATGTCATTGAACTTCATAAAAATGAAAGACTAGGTGTACGCGAGTTAGCAAAGAAATGTAAGATCAGCAAAACTCAAGCTGCCTGCATTATCACTGATGTCAATCCGGAGAGAAAAATGAGTATGCTGAAGACCAAAGGCCTTAACCTTAATAAATTGTGCTACGAATGGTTTATGATGGCTCGAAATAAAGGCATCCCTCTGTCCAGTACACTTATAAGAAGCAAGGCTAAAGAATTGCAGAGAAACTGAATTACGCAGTTTTTAGTGCATCATCTAGTTGGCTGGAAAGGTTAAAAAATGGCATAACATAACCTTTCGTGCAATTTCTGGAGAAGCCGCTAGTGTAAACCAAGATGATGTCAAAAGTTTTACCGAAAAAGTGCCATCTTTGATTGAAGGATATGATTCGCGAGATATTTATAATGGAGATGAATTTGGCTTGATTTTTCGTGCATTACCCGATAAAATATTTGCATTAAAAGGTGAGAAATGCACTGCCGGAAAAATGACCAAGGACAGGCTCACGATATTGCACTGCGTCAATATGGCTGGAGAAAAGGAACGTCTTTTTGTTATTGGGAAACTGCAAAGCCTCAACAACATTAATTTTAACAATTTACCAGTTACGTGGTGATCAAACAAAAAGGCTTGGATGACATCTGATTTGATGACTGATTTTCTAGTGTAGTTCAATAGAAAAATGCAGCTTAAGGAACGGAAAGTTCTTTTATTTTTAGACAATGCAGCTTCTCATCTTCGCGATCTCAAATTTAAAAATGTTAAACTTATTTTTCTCCCAGCAAACACAACAGCATTATGTCAGCCCCTGGATCAAAAAAACTTTTTGTACAAATCATTATTTTTAAAAAATATTTTGTTGCAGATGGAAGATGCAAATTCTGCTTCGGATTTATCAAAATCGATAAATTTGTTATATGTTGTTTATTTCATACACAAAGCGTGGGAGCAAGTGAGTCAACAAACAGTAAAAAATTGTTTCAGGAAAGCTGGTTTTGCGAAAAAAGATATCCCCGATGATAATAGCGGTTGGACCGCAGAAGATGAGCTTCCACTATCAGCACTTGCTCAGTTCACCAATGTTGTTAATCGAGTTCAGAGCCAAATACAAGTCGACATCGAATACTATATCAATTTAGATAATGAAGTCTTCATTAATGATGAAGATGTGGAAAACATTAGTACTGAAATGTTAATTGCTTCCAAAGAAACGCTGACCAACTCGTTTGAAGATGAACGAGAAAGTGAAATTGATGACAACTTAACTTATAAAGAAGCTAATTAAGCTATAAGGAAACTAAAAGCTTTTTCTTTACATCACAGCGACGTTAAAGGTGTTCAATATCTTTCTGACCTTCAAATACATCTTCAAGATATTATAATTAAAGCAAAAACTCACTAAGTTAAAATTTCGGACTTTTTTAAATCCATCTGAATACCTTACATAACTATTTTTTTAATTTTTCGAAAAAATTTTAATGAAAATTCTGTTTACTTTGTCTAATATTTGTATTATGTTCTTGTTTTGACAATAAAACTGATTAAAGATAAATACATTACAAATTATTATTTGGTCTTTTTGTACTTCTCTCATAAGCGGACAGCTCTCATAAGCGGACATATTTGTCAGTCCCTTAGGTGTCCGCTTAAGAGAGAGTACACTGTATATAGGCACAATAGTTATTTATTAATTTATTTTTTATTTTTGTTTGATTTAATTTTTTAAGATTGAAGCGAATACGTCAACCTATGTAATTGGAATGAACATTTAGACCGGGGAAAAAATAAGATATTTTTAGGAGAATAGTACTACCTTCAGAAGCCTTAAAAAGGTTTACGCGGTGTAGTGGAGTTCTAAATGTAGTAAACAACAAATGAAATTCCCAAAACCCTGATGCGATGAAGAAACTCTGATTTGAGACAGACCTTTAGAAAAGTATACCCTAGTCCTAGGTTCTAAAGAAACAACACAAGACGGGTAGCAAAAAAAAATATGTGTTAACACAAAATCTCAAAAAAAAAAAAAAAAATACCGGAATGACCTTGGCTTTAGTGACGTGTAGTGCTGGTAAATTCGATTCTTTCACTATTCAATACTGCTCGTTATTTGTCAATTGCAAACTCAATTCTAAGCAATATTCTTTATTGCTTCCAAACAGCTGCTACGGTTAATTTTGATCATTTTATATTTACAAAAAATAATAATTTTAAGTACATTCAAATGAAATAAAAATGTTTAATATCTTTTTAACTTCTTTAAGAATTTATGATACGCATGGATGAAGTAAGGCAGAGATGCACTTTACATTTTTCTTAAAGCTCTTAAAATGTTGAATAGTTCATATTAAGTATGGCACAAAACTTTTCGGCACTAATGACTAAATAAATTTAATTGACCCGCCAAATTGCGTTTAGACTGTCAACAATAAACAAATGTATGGAAAATAACACACACGCACACACACTCACAGATTAATGCCATATTAAAATAAACCAATAATTAATTGGACAAAATAAAAATTTAAACATATCGCACAGTAATATGTAAACAAACAATATAGTGAGAAAAAATGCTCAAACAATATTTTGTGTTATTAGTTTAATTATTTTAATCTTTTTCAAATACCGGTTTTCGATTTAATTTTATTAATTGGCAGACGTTATGACTGGCGATCGTTAAACAGAAAAATAACAAAGAAGATAAGTTAAAGAAGTAATGCATAAAAACAAAAACCATTTAACCAAAACAAATACAACGTGTTTACGCGCACTAGATATTTGTATGTTGCTTCTTTTGTTACATTTGGTCAGTAACTGCTCCAGAAACTTATTTACCTTTTGTCTTTTTGGTTTATTTTTTTTTTTTTTGTAATAACTTTAAATTACCACCACAGACAAGGCAAAATTTATTATTTCCGTCACTTCTAAAAATTTTCAACACACATTCACTTATACACGGTAATAGTTTTTACTTTTTTTTGTTAAGCCAACAAATTTTGATGTTTCTTAAGCAAAAACAAACACAACAAACTTCTTTTTGTATATATTTTCCGCAAACACTTTTAAAGTATTTCACCCGGTGTTCGCGTCCGTCACACACGGAGAACTCGAAGAAACTGATTAACAAAATTTTGTATGATGTTATTATGTTTGATGTTATTATTTACGAGTGAATGAAGCAGTATGTTAATATCAGCTCAAATTATACAACTTTTAACAGAAGGAACATTATTATCATTATGTTAAATATAGTAAGAGGACACTGCTAAGAATGATAATATTGTAACATGTTAATGAACATTATTTTGATAACATATTGGATTACGTATGTATATTAGTCGGTAACAAAGTTTATAGATGTTTTTGTGGACAAACATATATGTATATTGAATATTTTGTACTTACCGAGGGTGTTTTATATATCATAATATTCTGTACATATACAGTGGTTCACAACTTATATCAACCACCATATTCAGAAGTAAATGTGGGTATAATTTCTAAACGAAACTAGTTATTACAAAATTTTGTTTGTAGAATACTTGCACAACTTCAAAAATAAACTATATTTAGTCTCAAGGACACAGCTTGCAAAACTTACAAACAAAAAAAAAATCAATGTGAGTCCGATCACAGGGGAGATGTGTAAACATCTACACCTTTTCCAATTGTATTTCAGAAAGTATCAAATGTATTTCAGAAAACACCAAATGTATTTCAGAAAGTATCAAATGCATTTCAGAAAACATCAAATGTATTTCAGAAAGTATCAAATATATTTCCGAAAACATCAAATGTATTTCAAAAATTATCAAATGTATTTCAGAAAATATCAATTGAATTTCAGAAAATATCTATTGAAATTCAGAATTAGAAAGTACTTTACCCTACAATAAAGTTATTATTGTTTCAATTAGTGATTTGGAGTCGCAGAAAATGTTTAGCTAGATTTGGACTTATTTGTTATGCAATAAACTATCAAGGGCGGGAAAATAAACTATCAAGGGCGGCCTTTTAATCGAAAGATGATGAGGACTTTATTTGTTAATCAGCTGCAATATAAACACCAAGATAGAATTTTGACCGATTTTGAAGTCATCATTTTGAAAAAAAAAAACACGTTTATAACGTCACCTAAAATGCAAATGGCCGTAACTAACAAAACGTTCAAAATCGACTTTTTGTATTGTAGTTACGGCCTTTTACTTAAAAACTACTACTTTACCATAAATTTGTATTCATAAATAAAAATCCACCTTTATTTTTCAGCTTGATTCTAAAATTTGGGTATTAAGTTTAAAGTAGTTTTTGTTTTATGATGTTTTTTGCTTCTCCTGTAAAAAAAAAATAAAAATATTAATTACGGCCTTTTGCATTTTAGGTGACGATATATAGTTTTCAAGAAATATTACAAACCCAGTGTAATATTAAAAAAAAATATGTGTTTATATAGCGTGCTGACTATTTTTCTGAGACTCAATTGATAGTTTCTGAAGTTCAAATCATATTTTCTGAAGTAAATTTAATAATTTCAGAATTACATTTGATGTTTTCTGAAATACATTTGATATTTTCTGAAATACATTTAATAATTCCAAAAATACATCTAAAATACATTTGATCTTTTCTGAAATACATTAGATAATTTCTGAAATACATTTGATGTTTTCTGAAATACATTTAAAATTTTCTGAAATACATTTAATGGTTTCTGAAGTACATTTGATAATTGCTCAAATACATTTGATAATTTCGGAAATACAGTTGATATTTTCTGAAATAAATTTAATAATTGCTGAAATACATTTGATAATTTCTGAAACTCAATTGATATTTTCTGAAATTCAATTGATATTTTCCGAAATTCAATTGATATTTTCTGAAATACTTTTGATAGTTGCTGAAATACATTTGATAATTTCTGAAACTCAATTGATATTTTCTGAAATACAAATGATACTTTCTGAAAATCAATTGATACTTTCTAAAATACAATTGATTATTACTGAAAGTCAATTGATGTTTTCTGAAATTCAATTGCTACTTTCTGAAAGTCAATTGATGTTTTCTGAAATTCAATCGATGTTTTCTAAAATTCAATTGATACTTTCTGAAAATCAATTGATGTTTCCTGAAATACAACTGATGTTTCCTGAAATACAATTGATACTTTTTGAAATGCGATTGATATTTTCTGAAAATCAATTAATTTTTTCTGAAAACAATTGATACTTTCTGAAATTCAATTGATGTTTTCTGAAATACAATTGGTAAAGATGTAGTAATTAAAAAATACTCCTAAGTTTATTTTCGACTTCTTCAAAGTTTTCATAGTATTTAGCTTTTGAAAACTCACAGCACACCTAGTGGTTCTGCTTACTAAAAAAGTTCTGTCAATATCAAATATATACTTGAATATTAAAAAAAACTCTGTAAGTTTGTGAACATGTTAAACTCACAGCACACCTAGCGGTCAATAGCTTAAATATTTAAAATTAACGAAAAAGATTTGTGATTTTGCTAAACAGACAGCGAATCGGCGGTTCGGTACATATAACACACACTGTTTTTCCCTTACGCTATTTTTGTGATTGTATTGTGAAATTGGAGTAAACATGAATTTTGAATCTTTAAATTGTCTTATAACAAAGTAATTATTTACTTACGATAAATGCTACCGGAGGCTCTTTCAAACAGTACGTATTATCCCCTACAGAAGAAGCTGCTGCCAATTTGTTACAGATGTCTACAATTGTAAATCCATCTGGTCGTGACTTTGGATTACAACGTAATATTCAACAAATAGCAAATGAACACAATGACGGGGATATCTCAATGGATGAAACGCAAGTAAATGAGAAACCAACTGGCTCATATATAAAAGAAAAAACTTCAAAACAATGATGTTGAAGAAGCACCTACTTCAGATATTACAACAAACAAGACCCAAACTAAAAAAGCTACAAAAAATTATCTTAGTGAACAATTAAAAGTACAAACATTATTGTACAAAGAAGTGAAGGATTCTTTAGCTGGAATTGAAAGATACCAACGCAAACACCACAAACTTAAGGAAGAAAAGTTTAAACTTTACAAGGAAGAGTTAAAAAGTAAAAAAGAATACAGAAAAAAGCTTTTAAAACTTCGACAGGAGGAAATTATAATTGAAAGAAGACGTATTGAACTGGATGAAATAAGAAATCAGTTCCAAAGTTGAAGGTGGATTTGGGATTTTTAAGCGTCGTTTTTCTTTTTTTAGCTTTATTGGTTTTATTTTTTTTTTTTTTTAATTATAAACTGTGAAAAGAAATGTTATTAATTAATTATTAAATTAATGTTTTGTATACCGCCAAAACAGCTATCTTTTGACAGTTTCTATAACCGGGTTATTCATAATTATATAAAATTTTGAGAATTATGAAGCAATCTGTTATTTTTAATCTACTACTAAAATGTCGTCGTAAATTTTACATGATACCAAAAAATATTGTAGACGACAACGACTACGACAACTGTCGAAATATGACAACGACACTCATAATAAGGCTGAATATTATAGAGTTTACTACTATAAAAGTTAGAAATTGACTACTATAAAACATGAAATCAAATCAAGTGGGAATATTGCACAAATCTCTCGGAAGTGAAAATGCATCAGGTTTAAAACCTGAAACGCGTCAAAAAAAAAAAGTAAACAGTGGTAACACTTATTTACGCTTTTTGATGTGTAAACATCTATAAGCGGAGGGAGGTAAATTTCTATTTCACCATACAACAGCGTAACATGTGATATATGTAATAACCTGTTTGAAAATGAAAAATGAAAATCGAAAAACAAAAAATTAAAAATTTAAAAATGAAAAAAGAAAAACGAAAAATGAAAAATAAAAAATGAAAACTGAAAAATTAAAAATTAAAAATGAAAACTGAAAAATGAAAAATTTTAAAATCAAAAATAAAAAATTAAAAATGAAAAGTAAAAATAAAAATTAAAAATGAGAAATAAAAATTTAAAAATATAAAGTAAAAAATTAAAAATTTAAAATAAAATATGAAAAATAAATAATGAAAAATGATAAACGAAAAATAAAAATAAAAAATGAGAAATGAAAAATAAAAAACTAAAAATGAAAAACGAAAAATTAAAAATATAAAAAGAAAAATTAAAAATTAATCGGTTGAAATAATATATAATAAATATTTTTATATATGACGCTTTCTGTTTGATTTTAAAAAAGTACCATAAAAAATCTTTAATTACTAGATGTTTACACATCTCACATGATTTTTTTATATTTCGGTGAAGAACCTAAACTTTTTGTGACAAATTTGTACTGATCACGTGTTTTACTTTACAAAAAATTATTATGTTGATTTGTACTAATTAATAACTAAAAAGTAAAAGCAAACATTCTCACTATGAGATGCAAACATCGGTTTATGCGTGAAATTGTCGAATTAAATTATAAGATAACATAACGCAGACATCACGCCAGTAAGTTAGAGTACAGTAAGGAGATCGGTTCACAAAAATGGTTTATATGGTACGATACCATGCAAGAAATCATACATATTCAAGGCGATCAAAGCAAGTTAATGAATTTCGATAAAAGGTACAAAAATGAGGCTCTATCTTTTTGGGAAAGCATATTATATACAGATAAGAGGAAATCCGAAATTTTCGGCGCGAAAAGGCCTCCAAAAATATGCCGTGCCATGAATGAAACATTCAAAGAATAGTGTGTTGCCAATAGTGTTATATACGGTGGGTTTCAGTTATAGTTTGGGGCTATATGGCAGGAACAGATGTTGGTAATTATGATTTTATTTACTCCACTATGAACCAAATGGGTTACTTAGCCATTTTGAAGGAAAATTATGGCCCTAGCGTCGAGAAATAAGGCATGACTGGAAACTGGATCTTCCAACAGGACAATGATCTAAAGCAAACATATAAAATTGTGAAAGAGTGCCTACTGTACCTAAGACACTTGATCAACCGCCGCAATCCCCGGACATTAACCCATTCGAGCATCCGTGGGATAAATAGGTAGAAGGGATTCTTCACGCAAGGCAAACTAAAAGAAGCCCCAAAAGGAAGAATGGAACATAATCTCCCCTGATATAACAAAAAAAAAACTTGTCCAGTCGATGCCTAGAAGACTATAAAAGTTTAATTTTTGTATTGAAGTTCTATTGCCTTTTCTTTGCTGTTTACTTTTTTTTTTTTTGACGCGTAAAATTTGGCCATTTTCTAAATAAAGTGCATTTATTTCTGCTTTGTAGTACTTTTGTTTAATGTTTTTTATTGAGTTCAGCTATGGATAAATAAGTAATTCTTGAATTCCTTATACTTTCTTTTATTTTGTGTTAATTACTTCATTTTAATAAAACTTTTAATATGAGTAACTTAGTGTTAACTTTTTTTGACGCTCACAGTATGTTTTACAACACTGCATAAATTAAAAGAAAATGTAAACCAAAAAATATGTTTATTCTAAATTGAAAAAAGTAAGAAATAAAATATTAATAAAATGGATTCAACTTTGTTTCTTCGTCATCTTGTGAGTTTTTCAACATTCAACACAAATTTCTCAGAATATATTAAAAAAAAATGAAAATTACAAATTAAATGTAAACTAAAAATTAAATGGAAACAATTTGATAAACTTAACACTAAATTTTATATTTTACATTTAAATTTCTTTTGGGATTCTACTTTTGACTAAAGCTACTAATAGTAGGCTAACTACTGTTTGATTTTAATTAAGTCAGCTTATAGCCAACTATAATATATGAAACTAGCAAACTATAAATTGGGTAACTTTAAGTTAGTTGAAAAGTCATGCAGAGTCGGACAATATTCTACCGCCCCTGACATCGAAATGTTAAAATAGTCAGTTTGCTTCATTGAAAGTAATCCAAGTATCAACCACCACTAGTTGCGTAATAGATATAAGTGTATTAAAAGTTAGTCGAGTTGCCGGCAGGGTAAATACATATTCAAACATACATATCGCACCTGCACCTCTAAAGTGAGTCAACTCAAAATTTACAAATTTTCAGTAGAGGAAAAAACAGTTTTTTTAATATTTACTATAAAATTTAAAAACAGTTTTCATTGTAAAGAATTGCGAATAATAAGTATACAACAGTAGTTGTTTTTGCGATTTTTCAGTGATCATCAAAAATAACAAATTTTTTGGGTGAAACCCAAAATAAGCCTTTTTAGTGGATTCTAAAGAAGCTACTCTTATAACACAACTGTATTTTTTTGTGAAAGACTAGAAAAACCAATGTAGGATTTTTACAGTAGATAGATATGACCACTGTGTACCGTTTTCTTGCAAAAAGTGAAAATTGAAATATTTTGAGTCGACTCACTTTAGAGGTACAGGTGCGATATATGTCATTAAAACAATATTTTTTTTACAAATATGAACAGATATCGTTAAAATAAAAGAAAAATTGAGAAAAACAACATACATACTTATCTTGAAAACCCTTTGGCTTCATTTGCGGCAATAATTAAAAATTTAAGCGTTTCCCGTGCAGTCTTGGGGAGTTTTGCAAATTGCTGGTATGGGACGAATCTCAAAAGCATTTAATTGAGTCCTTAAATTGGAATTTGAAGAACTTCCGTAGTCGCAATATACAGAAGCACTACTTGACATTCCAAGAGGAATACCGACAAATTAGATTGATACATCTAATTTAAATCTTAGCAAAAATATACGAGTACATCTCTTTATTGATCCTGCTGCTGGAGTCGGAATTATAAATAATATGGTATTTGAATCATAAATGGAAAAATAGCTATCTAACCAGACTTTGCTATTCTGGTAGTCTCTAAAGAATAGTTTTTATCCAAAGTCTATCCGGAAATTAACAAAAAAAAGTACCTATATCACATAACTTTAGATTGCTCATATGAAATCCGGTCGCACAAATGTCATATATATTTCAAGAAAAAATGCGATATAATTATAAATTAATGTTTAACTTTTAAGAATAAGCAAAAAAAAAAACAAAATATCTTGACTACGAAAATCGCGTTTTTGCTTGAGCCCATTAACTATCATCAAACTGTTCTATCCTCCTGCGCTGCATATGTCCCAACGGGTTACATTAATATCAATTTGTATTTGGTCTGATATTGCATCATGTAGTTACAGTAAATAGGCTGTTGAATGATACAAAAAAAAATAATGAGAATTTCACACCAAAAAATATTTGACCTACACCTTTTATTATACTGGTCGATTCATGATCACTTTCAGAGTCGATTTAGCTATGTGTGTGTTTATTAGTACAAAAATCGCTATAGGACAATTCTTAGTCATAGTCCCATATTAAAGCCGCTTTCCTATATTCACTTAAATCTAACAAAATCAAAAATATTGCACATATTTTGGTTTGTGTTCAGGTTTTTGCAAAAAATAATAAAAATTCCACTCATTTGGTTTATGCTTCTTTTCTATACCCAAATAGTTGGACATAAGACCAATTCCCTAAATGCATGCTATAGGATATTGCATAGTCGGTCTAGACCAGTGGTGGCTATCGAGTGAATTGAGCGTTTATGAGCATGTGTTAAGGTGCTATTACGTGATGTGTTTTTTACATATGTACTGTCAAATTTTCCCACAACAAAAGTTGTACACATCGTGTGATACATATGAAATATTGTTTATGTACAATACATGAGGAAAGTCACATGTACATTTTTTAATTAGAACAGGTTCTATTTCTGCATGACAAACATATGAAAATACAACACTGCTTGTGGCGAAAGAAAAACAGAGTAAATTTTAAAGATTAATATTGAAAGAAAAATAAGTTGTGTAGTATTAATTAACAATTAAAAATATATAACTTTTTTTTTTAACAATAAATTTTTGTAAATTCAGAAATTAAATCAGCTAACACAGCTAACGAGCTAAGGTCCATAGTTAATAGTAAAAGTGAAACGAGGTCTGACGTTTGTCCGTTTTCTTTAAATAATAAACCAAAATATGGAATTCATTGATATCGAATGCGACGATTTGCCCCTTGTATACATGTAAGAAGCCGAGCACCAGCGTGTTTGGCATGGCCTTCACTGGTCTAGACTGACTATAATTTTCATACTTATGTTGAAATATGCGCGCGATCCTCAAATGACAAATTATTTACTTTAATTAATAAGTTATTTAATAGTTAAATTTGAGTGTGTTGTAAATCTTTATAGATCCTCTCAAGTATGATTTAAAAATAAATTTTAGAATGCGATAAATGATGAGGCGTAAAAAAATTTCTCAAAAAATCCTACAAATTTTTATAAAAAAAAAAAAACATTATTTTTATTTTATTTGCTCAGCTTTTTTTATTAAAAAAAAATTATATATATATATATATATATATATGTATTTATATTAAGAGGAAATTTTTAAAATACTAATATTTAATTTGTTTTAAGTTATTAATATACATGTATTAAGTAACAAAAAATATGATTTTAAGCATATCAAACATACCGAAAAATCCAGAAAGAAGTTATGAGTTTAAGAGGTCAGATTTTGAAGTATCCTACGGTGTCCTAAACGACGAACGAGGGCAGGGATTTGTTCGAACGTAAATTGTGGTTTAATTTGTTAAAATGTAAATAAATCCTGAATAGTAGCGGGGACTGGAGAAATTATATAAAATCCAAGCCGAATAGTGAGGATCAATTGAAGAATTTCCTTCTGAGTTTGAATACATATAAGGTTTCTTAACAAAATCCACATAAAAATATGATCCTATTATGTGTGAAATGTTTTCTTTAGAATAATTGAGATCCAAAATTATATGAGAAAAAAATCCTCGTTGAAGAATCCTCCCACGTTGTCCCATTTAACCCACAGAATGTGCATAATGAAATTCCTATATAAAAAACAACTTACAAAACACAGACAACTTCCTTTCCTTCCTTTAGTCAATCCTAAAATCCTGCTGTAAATCCATGGTATGTAATAGTATGTATGATATAATCCTTGATGATTTTTTAATAATCCTTAAACTGTAAAGTATTTGCGTTTTTAGTTTGAAATAAAATCTTTGTGGATTCCAAACGTTTCTTAACGAAAATCTTTTTCAATTTTCTTATAAAATCCATTATTTCAACGCATCCTTTTTGGGAAAAACATGTATTCCATAGAAATCATCCAATTTTTATACTTTTCATTACATATAAATCCATTTCAAATTATATAAATCCTTAAATCGATTTCCTAATAATCCTCCTTTACTCCTTTCCTCAAATTCCAAATAGCATTTCCATCCATTTGAAGTGGAAAGAGAAGAAAAATTAGAGAAAAAATGTATATATTAATTGATTTTATACATAAATTTGGTGAATATTTATTAAATTTAGTTAGATGTTAAAATGGTTGATTGTTTCATATTTGTTTTTTTGTCCAAACTAACAAGGAAACCAAAGTAGTTAATAATTCGTTAAAAACTCATGCAAAGTCAATGACAAGTTCGTGACTATGATATTTGTTGCTATTTTTGAATACGTTTAATATGGTGATACATATAACAATGCTAATTGTTACATTTTTAAAATTGGGCATACTATATACGAGTATAATCTTTCCCTGTAAATACAAAATTGTTTTGTTTAAAAAATCAAGGAATGTTTAAAAGATGAATTATGAAATTATTAGAATTAAACAAAAGAAAATTCGTCAACCTTGATTTTTTTTTTCTTTTCACTTAATTACGTAGTTTGAAAAAGAAGTTTCACAAAGCATTAAACAAATTTTTGTTGTTATAAAAGAAAATGTTTAAATATTAAAAACCTGTGATCAAACATTTTTTAAATGATAACCGTAATACAGAAAGATTGTTTAAAACATTTTGGTTTTGTCGGAAAAAAGCTAAATTATAAGTAAATATGTTTAAAAAATATTTCTGTTATTTTTTGTAGTTATTTTTTGTAGTGATTTAAGAATATGATTTTTGTGGTTTGCTGATTTGTTAACTTAACCATTTGTTTCCTCATATTAAGTTCAATTAAAAGTTTGAACGAGATCGTGACCGGGAAAAGGTTTGTCGTCGTACTGGTGAATATGTTGGTGTGCCACGTCTTCTAGGACGTGGTGAAAAAGAACGTGAACGTGATCTACATATAAATATGAAAAATAAGATTTAATGTTAATTAATTGCCAAACAAGGATTTATAAAGAAATAATTTTTATTTACCTGCCAATACCACCACGACCAAAGTCTCCACGACCACGGTCTCCACTATCACCACTATCTTCACGTACACGAATATATGAAACTTCACCCTAGAGAAATAAATGAACACATGCTTTTCAGTCAATTATATTGTAATTTTCTACATATTTAAGGTAAACGAATTACTTTTAAATGAGTTAGCGTTAAAAATCGATATAAATGTTAATGGATGGTAACTTTAGCAATATAGATATTTGATGATTTAAATGCAAAATAATAAAATAAGTTAATATGGCTTTAAACATTAGTGGTTTTCTCCAAACAAGATTTCTGAAAATGTTATGATAGATAACAGTAGCACTTAGAATTTTAGTGTTTTTATTATAGAATTCATACTTCAATATCCGAAAAATAGATTTTTAAATTTAAAAAAGTCAAAATCTATTGGTTGCTATTCAAAATAAATCATAATTTAAAACTGATGTTGTTTAAGCAATTATTGTTGGGAATTTTTAAAATTAATATTTAAAAACAGATAGAATTGCTTCACTCATGATTTTATCAAAATTGGAATGTGATAGAAATTTGAAAATGATGTATTAAAAATGCTTAAAAACTCAAACCTCAGATACCTGGATTGATTGTTAATAAACCCATAATAAACGTAAACAAAATTAAATTCAGTCTATAACAAGTACTCTTTGAATACGGTTGTTTAAAGAAAACTTATCGCGCTGAAAAACTAAATAATTTTTTTTTATTCCCTATCCATTATTTCATTTTTTTCTCTTTTTTCTGTGTTAAATTAATTACATATACTTTTGCTTACGGTATTTAAAACTAATGAGTATCGGGAGAAGTGCTAACCATGGAGTCCTCCTCGGGAGGCAACTATTATGCGATCCTAGATCCATCGCCAAAACGAAAAAAAAAAAAATAATAGTAATACCACACAATTTAACATAAAAAATACCATAGATTTTCCACATATAAAGAACAAACAAAACTACAAAAACAGCAATAAAAACCAATGTCCTAAATTTATTATAGTAAAAAGTAAAATACCTAATAAACCAATAGAAGGCTATAACATTTTTTTGGTTTCTAAGGCACTTGAGGCTATCTCTAGTGAACCAACTCAAAAAAAAAAAAAACGTACTAGAGATGGTAATTTGCTTATAAGACGACCAGCTTACCAGGTATCTGCCCAATAGTGTATTTTTCACCCAACTCTGAATACCATAAAAGGTGTTGTATTTGCCCCAACACTACGTGATCTCAGCGAGTAAGAAATGGGTGGTAGACTGAAAAAAACTAACACGATTTGTGGAAAACACCGTAACCAATACACCACTACATATCCTTCACTTTAATCTCTATCAGTTACCAAAAGAAATTAAAATTGGATTCTTAAACCGCAAAATCGATCCCTACTATATTCCAAATACAATACAATGCAAAAAATTTTTTAAACTCGGCCACACTCGAAAATATTGCAAGGCAATGTAAATTGCGATATTAGTTCTGCAATGTTACATGACCCTATACCATGCACAAAAATCCAATGCATAAATTGCAATCATCCACACCGCTCTACAAACAAAAATTGCCCAATAAGGAAAAACAAGAAATATTAAAAATAAAAACAGTTAATAATTGCTCATACAAAGAAGCTTCACTTAAAATATCAGACACGCATACCAATTGAAGACTTACAAATAGTTATAGAAGAGAGAAATAAGAAAAAAAAAATAAAAAATATTAGTTCAACCAATCCTAAAGGCTTGGTTAGCCACCTGTAACCGTAACCAAAAGTGTCAGCTGATTTTTTATGTTACATGAAAAGCATTTAGAGCAGTTACCGAACTCAACTGTCACGTAACCGGAACGTCCTAATCTGCTGAAAATAGATTTTTGCTACGTTTGTACCTGACATTTGTAAACAGCTGATAAAGTTTGGTTAATTTTACACAGCAACATGCTGGTTCGTTTCTTACGTTCTATAATTGCACTAAATGCCAACGTTACACTTACGGTACGGATACATTTTAACAACGTGTGGCTAACTAGACCTTAATATCAACTCACAACACAAGTCTACAATTACATCAACTTTACACTCAATAGAAACAAATATCACTCAACAAACCCCTACCAAAACAACTGAAACATTCTCATCAACTGTTAACGATATTCTAACACAACATCAAAATTTACGTCAAACTACAACATTTAATACCACAACAAATGATAAACAAAGTTCTCTACATACAAACAAATCAAACACCTCTAACAAAAAAAAAAACAAGTAAGAAAATTATAGTCGATCTAGACCCTAGAGACCCTATCTCTCAGGCCCAACTAACTGGATATAGAAAATAAACATAAACCAAATTTGAGTGCGATTTTTATTAATTTTTTTGGCTGCAGATATGGAAAAGTTCATATCGGATGCTATATCTATATGGGGACTAGGCCCAAAAATGGACCGATCCTGACCATGTTTGGTACAGTCTCTTGTATTTTGCAAAAATATATATATACAAAAAAAATTTGAGAAGAATCAGTGCAATATTTTTGTTTTTTGGTGAAGATCGGGAAGCAGCTCTATATGGGGCCTATGACTAAGAGTTGTCCCATAGGGATCATTTTTGGACTACTGATTAATGGATATAATAAACACATACAAACCCAATTTGACTAAGATTTATATGATAATTTGGATCTTATGGCAATTTATGTTGATTTCATAGGGGTCATTTGTATGGGGGCTAGGTCTGAACATAGACCGATTATTCTCACCAATTTCGATAGCGTTCATCCTATGGCCGACAAAAGCTAATATACCAAATTTCATCAAAATATATTCATATTTGCGACCTGCAGTTTGATTACAAGCTTTACATGGACACACAGACGGACGGACGGACATCGTTAAATCGAATCTGTTAGTGATTCTGATTCGATCAGTATAATAAAAGATGGGTCTAGGTCAAATATTTTTGGTAGTTACAAACAGCAGCACAAAGTCATTATACTCAAAGCACATAGTGGTATAGGGTATAATAACAACTTTAAATGATCCCCCTAAGTGTACAGATAACTCTCTAGATAAATTATATGAAACAACAAAACAATCAGAAACACAGAAACCAAAACAACCAGGAAAAATTAAATACAGAAGAAATGAAATCGATTCACCAGACCCAAACATGGAGAACTAAATAACATATTTGGACATTATTCTTTATTAATTAATTCATGACAAAATCCATTTAATATAGTTCAATGGAACATAAAAGGATTCTTCAACAACTACATCGATTTCCAACTAATTATAAAAGAAGATCCAAAATTTGTTTCTTTACAAGAAACCCACTGCCCATTTAATATAACTCCAGTTCCTCCAAAAATTTTTCATGTTACTTTGAAAATTTCCCTGTAAAAACTACAGCTAAAAGTGGAATTGGTATATTCCAATACATCAAAATGGCTAAACATATCAATTGAAATTATGCTTAATATAAAGTTTACATAATATCAATTTACATACCACCCACTGACTCCTTTTCGTTAAATGATTTTAATATTTTTCAAATTCCTATTATTTTAGTAGGGGATGTCAAGCTGGAATGTACTATGGGGATCACAATCCAACAACATGCAAGGAACAATCAATAAGTGGTATTCCGTAAATATATACAACATATGTATAATAAATTATGGAAACCCAACACACCACACAACACATACCATCTTCCATGTTGACATCGCCGGTATTTCGCCCTCTCTTTTATCAATAACATCCTGTCAAATGCTAAATGACCTTCATCACAGTGATGACTTTCCGATAAAAAAAACACATTAGCCACTGGTATTAATAATCTCATTAAAATCCCCAACAACTTGGAAAACAAGTTAAAAATGTTAATATTAATAAAGACAACGCCATAATTACAAGAGCTATTAGATCTGCTGTCAATAAATAAAATAAATAAAAAGCTAAACTTAGGCCTGGAAGAAAATCATTATACAATGGATAAAAAATGCTCCGTTTACCAAAATAAACTTAATATTAAAAAAAGAAGAATTGGTTTAAATTCCTAACAACCAAAGCACATTCGAGGAATATATACAAATATACAAGGTCTGATTAACAACTATAACCAATTGGAAATAATAGCGGCAATCGAAAATCCAGATTTCATTATACTGACTGAAACGCACATGACTGAAGAAATTGATGAAAAAGAGATAGAACTTCAAGGATATAAACATACAAGCACATTTTCCAACTCGACAAGAACTGGTGGTGTGATAAGCTACTTTAAAAATCAATGGACTATAACAAGCCTTTTCGAAAAAGTAAATAACTCAAAATACTGGATAAATGTGTGTACAGCTAAATACAAAAAAATATTTTTCATATTAATGGCAGTATATAGATCACCAAATTGTAGGGAAATTGAATTTTTTGAAGCATTTGAAGAAACTTTAGAAGAACTGGATGAACAGAACTGTGAAATATTAATAGCAGGAGACTTCAACATAGACTGGTGCAAAGAAGGAACATACCAAAGCAAAATGGAGAGTATTCTAAATGATAACGGTCTTACACAAATTGTTTCGGAATATACAAGAATAACAGCAAATTCTAGAACATTAATTGATTACATCATAACGAACAACAAAAAAATAACAGTAAAAAATAATAATAAAAATAAGATAGCAGATCATGAATCAATAGATATAATAATAGACTTTAATAATGAAAATGATGAACAAGTTCATACCAAAGAAATTGAAATATTTAAATATAATAAAAGTGTATTTTACCGAGAATTAATCCAAAGAATAAGTAGAAATACAAATGACATTTTAAATAATAATGTTATCTTTTTTGACTCATGTCTAGAAAACACTATAAAACAATTTACATATAAAAAAGTAATAAAAGAAAATAATAACACTAGCAAATGGTTTAATAATGAGCTAAAAATTCTTAAAAGACAAAAAATTTGTAAATATCAAACGGCAAAAACTGAAAATACTATTGCAGCATGGAATGATTATAAGGAAATAAGAAATATATACAAAACGAGAATTAATAAAGAAAAAGACAAATATGTTAATAATAAAATAAGCAATACCAAAGACCAAAAACAGATGTGGAAGGCAATTAAAGACTTAGTGCTTAAAGAAAACAAAAATGTGATTCAATCTGTGATATTTAACCAAATAGAATATAAGGAGAACTATCAAATAGCATATCATTTTAACCAATATTTTGTCCGTAGTATTAAGTCAATTAGAGATAAAATAGAATATGTGCAATACGTTAACCAAATACCTACGATAAACCATAAATTTAAATTCCGTGCAATCACAATACAAGAATTAAAAAGTATATGTAAAGACCTAAAAAACAAACCTGACTACAATAATGTATCGCCAAAAATTATAATAGATAACTGGAACGTAACAGGCAATATTATGCTAAATTTAATAAACAAATCACTAGAAACTGGAATTTTCCCCGATAACTGGAAAGAATCAATGGTAACGCCAATTGAAAAAATTGCTAAAACAAAAAAATGTGAAGAGTTTCGCCCAATAAATACCCTAAAGACATGTGAGAAAATTATAGAAAAAGTTGTAAAAGAACAATTGGAAAACTATATGGAAACAAACAACTTATTTTCAAAATACCAATCTGGTTTTCGTAGGAAATTTTCGTGCGAAACAGCAGTTAATTACGTTATAAATCGATGGAAATTAGTAGAGAAAAATAAAAAAATCACGGCAGTATTCTTGGATTTTAAACGGGCTTTTGAAACAATAGATAGAAACATATTAATACAAAAACTAAATATGTACGGTATCACAGAAAACGAATTGGAATGGTTTAAATCATATCTTACACATAGAAGACAAATCACAAAAGTTAATGGGGTTAAATCAGATCCGATAAGCAATGGATTCGGAGTGCCACAAGGTTCAATACTGGGAGCACTATTATTTATTATTTACATAAATGATATGCCAAACATTATAAACAAATGTGAAATAGTACTATATGCAGATGATACTTTAATTTTTACAGAAGCAAGTACAAATGAACAATGTTACATGAACTTAGCGGAAGACATGAAAACTATAAATAACTGGTTAAAAATGAATAAACTAAAACTAAATGAGAATAAAACAAAACTAATGGAAATTAACATGAAAAGCGAATCAGTATTTAAAATAAATAACGAAATAATAGAAAAAGTCGATAGTATAAAATATCTTGGGTTTATAATAGATAAAGAATTAAAACTAAAAAAACATATAGAATTTATATGTAAAAAAATCGGCAAGAAAATTGGATTTTTTAAAAGAATAAGGAACAAAGTTTCAATAATAACAGCTATAAATATATATAACACAGTGATAAAACCACATTTTGAGTTTGGTTCAACAATTTTATATACATACATGCTGCAATAAAACACAATTGGATAGATTACAAAAGTTACAAAATAAAGCAATGCGTACAATATTAAGATGCAACAAATATACACCAATACAACACATGCTAGATACATTAAAATGGCTCAACATTCGACAAAGACTGGAATTAAACACGATAAACTTTATACAAAAAATGAAATTGGAAAATGCACCGGAATATTTAAGGGAGCAGTTAACATACGTTGGGGAAATACAGCCATATGGCCTTAGAAATACGGGTAATTTCAGACTGATGAGAGTAACAACAAGTGCGATGCAAAAATCCCTATTTTTTAAAGGACTTCAAATATATAATAGCCTACCAATTTATATTAAAAATGAGAGAAATTTTAATGTTTTTAAAAGAAATATTGTTAGATATGTAAGAAATAATGTGCAATAGATCCTTAGGATATTTATATTTATTTGTAAAACATCTTCTGAGAAATGAAAAGTATTTTAAATACTACTAATAAATTAAATAATAATAATAATAAAAAAAATAATAATAATATAACTTAATTCCAAATAATATAAAAAATGAGAGAAATGAATGTGTCTTTAGAAGAGAATGTGTAAAATTTATAAGAAATTATGTGTTTTAAAGAGCTAAAATTGAATATTAAACTATTTATTAAATATGTAAACATTGTGAACATTAAAAGTATTAAGAATACTGATAAATAAAATTAATAATAATAATAAATAATTATCATATACCTCAAATATCACCCATTCAAAAAGGCTTGTACCCTGGTGGAACGCATCTTATATATTAAAAGAATTTATGAATAAACTTTGCATTCAAGATTTTTTTCAATATTTTTCTTATCTCAAACCTTCTCATAACTAGAGTTCTAGTTAACGTAGGCTGTTGACATAGGTCTAAGAACACTCAGTGGATCAAGCTCCTTCTTTTGAGCTATTAACTGCTTAAATTCGTTGGGTTTGAGGAAAGTTATGCGTGGAGAATCAACTTTACTTTTACTCTACGTTAACTTATCTTGGCATATTTTGGCATTACTGTACGTTAAGTTCTCTTGGCAAATTCGTTGGGTTTGAGGAAAGTTATGTGTGGACAATCAACTTTACTTTTACTGTACGTTAACTTCTCTAGGCATATTTTGGCATTACAATACGTTAACTTCTATTGGCAAATTTTGGTATTATATTATAAAAATTAATATAATATAATATAATGCTGCAGCACGGGTCCTCTAGTTACTAAAGAAACATCCCCATCAGGCAAATCTAATTTTATATAAAAAGGCAAATGCGAAGTTCAGACTAGAATGTAAAAAAGCTAAAGCGGTAAGCTTTGAAAAATTTACTGATTCTCCATTATCTCTTTTATGGAAGAAAGTTACCATGATCTCTAGCCGTACCACATCAAAACCTATAACAGCAAGACAAACTAATACCGAAATCATCACAGAACCAAAAAGTATTGCCAACTACTTTGCAAGCCAGTAGTCAGTCAATTCACTTGACAACAATTTTCCATCAGACTTTACCTCAGCCAAAACCGCTGCACTAAGTTATACTAATGTCCAAACCAATTAAAAATGTGTGAATTATTTATTTATAGCTATAAAGAAAGTAAAAGGAACGACACCTGGTCTAGACAGCATTTGTTATGACATGATAAAAAAAAAAAAAAAATTGTACCTACAAAAGTAAAACAACTTTACTTCAACTATATAATAACGTTTTTGATACTGGAATTATTCCACATTCCTGGAAAACACCAATAATTGCTGCCATACCAAAACCAAATAAAAACTTAACAGAATATTCAGGCTATAAACCTAATCATTGCCTATCCAATCATGCCTATCCAAATTTATAATTGCTAATCGCATTACATGGTTTATTGAATCTAAAAAGCTAGTTGCAGTTAACCAATTAGCTTTTAAATCTAATCGTAGTTGAACAGATGCCTTACTTCACATCGACTATTATGTCACAAAAACCCTTTCATCCAGAAACCACAAATCCATTTTAGGAATTGATTTTGAAAAAGGGTTTGATCGTATTGGAGTTTATGTCTTACTGGACACTGAAAGTTTGTGGCACTGGACCCAAAATCTTCAATTATGTAAAATCTTGTTTAACCGGCAGAATAATTAAAGTACGAAAAAACAACGAACTCTCAAATAACTACCCACTAAACAATGAAATTCCACAAGTATCTCCATTGTCCGCTGTTCTTTTCCAAATAGCTTTTAACCAGATCAGCAAAATAATTAAGAAATCCAAGTACGTAGAACATTACATTTATGCCGATGACCGTTATGTACTCTGTAAAGAGAACGACACTTCAAATATAAACAACATATTTGAAAAAGTAGTAACAGATATTGAGACTTGGGCTAAAACATCAGGAGCAAAAATTTCGTTGGAAAAATCTTCTATATATGCAGAAAACATAATTGCAAACCCACCAATCTAACAGTAAATAATAGTACAATACCTAGTTACTGAACTTAAAATATTAGGAGTTGTACTCGCAAAAAACTATAGATTTAAAAATCATATCTTAAAGCTCAAAAAATCTCTAGCCTGCAAGCAAATTTTATAAGATATTTAGCCACAAGAAGTTATACACACATCGATACAATTAAATATCTCGTAAAAGCACTAATTTTAAGTAAGATTAATTACGGACATATAAAATCGATATACCACCAAACTATCAGAGCCAGCACATATGCCTATTGAACAACGCCTATACAAGTATTAACAACAGAATCTGGACTTCCATCATTGGAACAAAAGATTTTTGACACAATAAACAGACTATTGCCAAAGCTACTACCATACAACTCAATTATAGATGATGACGTTTCGAATATTACTTCTTCCAAAAAAACTCGGAGTATTCAATAAGCTATATACAAATATATCAACAACAACATATAAAACTACAAAGATAAACTTTCCAAATTCAACATCAAACATCCTGTATGGACATACGACTTAATTCACGCATCATAAGCCTTTCATCATACAAAAAACAAAGTACATCTAACGGCATGTACATACAACTTTTCTACCAACTTGTATCAACTTTTACAAGTTTAGAATGGCAGCATCTGTATACAGATGCATCAAAATATAATCATAATGTAGCATATTCCGTTGTTGAGTTGTTGTTGTTGAGTAACATTTTAACTGCAAAAACACTAGCCGATTTCATATTAACTTTTACTGCAGAAGCAGTTGGTATTCTACAAGCTATATTTATCGCAATTAAGTCTAAGAAAAAAAAAAAACGTTATCTTCTCTGACAGCTTATCAGTTCAAAGGCAAAATAAAAATAATTTAAAAATTCCTATATACCCAATAAATATCGGTGCCTATTATGAACAACTTTCGATTTTCGAATGTGGTCGAATTAACTGATTGAATGAATTTTCATTTGGCATCTTGCAATTCTGAACCAGAGAATGAAGTTGAAAGTAAAAATTTATTGTGTGTTCAGGTTGAATACAAATATTGGAATGAAAATATTTTCATTTTGTTTGACAAAATATTAAAAGTATTTTTCAAAGATAACTAATGTTATAATGTTTCTAGAATATTAAACTTCTACACTCCCTCTCAATTCAGCGAAACCTTGATTTTATGTCCATTTGGTTTTTGCTCAAACCACAATTCAGATGGTGTTTTCTTACATTGAAGAGCACTGGTGGGACTTCTATTTAATAAGTATACACTTGTATAAACTGCTTCCCCCCAGAGATACTTTGGAACTCTTGATTGTAGTATTAAAGCTCGAACTTTTTCAACAATGGTACGGTTGTACCTTTCTGAAACTCCATTTTGCTGAGGTGAATATGAGATTGTCTGCACGATTTGGATTCCTTTGGATACACAAAATTCAACCATAGGTTTTGACTTGTACTCTGTTCCTTGATCAATTGTTAGTTTTGATATCTTTGTTCCAAATTGGGACGTTACAACAGCCTCATATTCCTTGAATTTTTCAAAAACTTCAGACTTTTTTGACAATAGATAAACCATTGCAAAATGGGTATGATTATCAATGAAGGTTAAAAAATACTTCGAACCATCCCAAGAAATAGGGCTAATAGGACCACATACATCTGAATGAATATGTTCTAATGGTCTTGTTGAGAGTGGACGAGTTCCATTAAATGGTAACCGACATTGCTTGCTCTGAGTACAAACTTCATAGAATTCATTTGTAGAAATTTTCTGAATGCCACTAACCATATCATATTTGACCAATTCATTGAGATTTTTGTTGCATATATGGCCTAAACGTTTATGCCAAAGTTGACCATTCTCAGCCATCGATATATTTGCGCCATGTTTATCCACATCGATTTTTAATTCAAACAGATTGCCAGTACGCACAGCAGTTGCGATTATCTGATCATTTTTAATCAACAGAGCTTTATTTTTCTGAAATTTTACGCTAATGCCAGCTTCAACGATTTTACTGACAGATAGCAGGTTTTCTCTAAATTCTGGACTGTTCCAGTATCGCTTATTCCATGAATTGTTCCTATTTTTGACGTAACTATTGCTTGTTCTGCCTTTGCCACATACATATATATTCTTCGGAAGATCCAAATCCTTTAAATCCGAAAATATCCAATCGTCTTTCACAAAGTGATCAGTGGCGCCTGAATATAATGCAAAAGCAACTTCTGTTTTTGAAATGTTTGCCATCAATTTGGGTTCTGAATCGACCATAAAACTGACTCCTTTCTCAGCTGCAGCAGCTACATTGACAATTTTTGAACGACAGTCAGCTTTTTTATGTCCAAATTAGCCGCATTTATTACATTTGCCATTAAACCTGGGTTTAAATTTCTTCTTGCTTGAAAATGCAGTAGCATTGTGTAAATTTTCTTCTGAAGATCGGCTTTTCTGTTTCGATTCTTCTCCAAGTAAACGAATTTTCACCAATGACAATTTTAATTGATCATCGTATGACATTGGCAATGTCACAAATAACTGGGATACTAAATCCGCTTCTGATGGTTGACCTCCAGCAGCTTTTAATTCTCATACTAACATTTCGAACCTCAAAAAGTGTGAGTTAAGGTCTCCTCCTTCCAATAGCTTTAACTTAGCCAGATCTTTCCTTATGACCGTTTGGCTTTGGCAGCTTTTTCGTTCAAATGCTGTTCACAAAGAATTCCACATATCTTTGGCAGTTGCTTGATCTCTTATGTACTCCAAATAATCATCATTTATTAAACTTGTGATTATATCTTGCGCCTTTCTGTCCGCAGTTAAAAATCAACTCCCACTTGCATTGTTTGGTTCATTTGCAGCACTATCCATTGTAACAGCGTCTAAACAGCCATGTGCTTCTCCACTCGGAATTTCCAATTAGCAAAATTGGTTCCGTTGAATTGAGCTATTCCGGTGTGCTTTTCCATAATGCCCATAACCTCTTGGAATTCAGAACCAGAGAATGAAGTTGAAAGTAAAAATTTTATTGTGTGTTCAGGTTGAATACAAATATTGGAATGAAAATATTTTATTTTTGTTTGACAAAATATTAAAAGTATTTTTCAAAGATAACTAATGTTATAATGTACAAAGTTCTAGAATATTAAACTTCTACAGGTATTATGGCGCACATTCGATAAAAATAGCCCTATTGTGAATTTTACTCAATTGGATTATTCTCAATAGTATACATATATTTATCACCTAGCACTATAAATAAATATTGTTTGTTCACAAATTTATAAAAGAAAAAATTTAATTATTTATTAATTAACATGACCAAGACGGAATTATGGTTCGATGATTCGGCTAATGAAGATAAATACTTATTGTAAAAAAACAAATTGACAAATATTTACATTTTCAATAAGTTTTATAATCTACCATACGGCATCGAAAGCAAAATTGTGTTCGATTGAAAATTCGTTGTACAAAGAAATTTTCGACTGTGCTGCCAGCTCATACTACGAATTTGATATTAGACGCTTAAATTTCGATAGCCAGCGAAGATCGAACATCGAATGCAACTCATAATAACGGCTATTAACAAAAACAAAATTAGAATATTTTCCCGACTTCGTATGGGTCACACAATCACCACACATGAACATCTAATAAACAGCAACTTTAACAACTGTTCATACTGTTCATCAATAGTTACAGTAAAACACCTTTTATCAACTTGCCCTAATTTAAGAAGTCTCCAAACCAAATACATATTCAACAATGGTCCCAATCTACTTAACGAACCTTTCATCGATAACATTAATTATATTTTTAATTACATATCTAAATTGAATATAAAAAATTGAATCACGTACTTAATAATACCTGATGGCCCCGGCACCCAATGCTAGCTAGTATCTTTATATATTAGTCTTACATTCATATAAGTTTATCATGTAAATTAATAAAATTATTTTTTACAACTCTTGGCAATCACCTTGGGCTGTTCTATTACACAATCTACTTAGAATCTTAAGTTTCTATAGAAAAATTATTATATAAACTTTTTAGAAACTGAAATTTTATATTTTTTTTATTGATATTTTTGCGAGCTCTTCGGCAAGAGGTAGCAGTACTTCTAGCTCCGGTTTCGAAAAAACTATCTAAATTGAAACTTTTATTTCTATTTAAAGAATCGATGAAAATAATATTTTTGAGATTAATAAGCGTTCAAGCAATACAATTGTTATATATGTATGAGGTACGTAATGCTTCATAAGCCATATACTATTTTGATAAAAAAAAAAAAAAAAAAATGTCACTTACCTCATGTGATCTGAATCGGGAATCATCTAATTTTTTAATGGCATATTTCATATCTTCATGGCGTAGAAACTCTACTACACCTGTACCATCTTTGTATGTGTCGGCAAAGCATACATCCCCAGCCTCGCGCATGTGGTCCTTCAAATCCTGCCATGACCCAGAGGGTGGCAGTCCCGTCACCATAACACGATATTGCGAACGCTTGGTAGGTGGACCACGGCCCCCACGCCCGCCACCACCACCATCTCTGCCACCACGACCGCCACCGCCGCCGCCCCCAAGACCCCCTCCTCCACCACCACCTTCATTACGGCCGCCACGGTAACTACCAGGTCCACCACCGCGAGGAAATTCTACTCTCAATCTATAGCCATCGTAATCGTAACCATCTCTAGCTTTGACCGCATCATCAGCATCTCTAATAGTTAATATCAAAAATCAATAAAAAATGAAAACAATTTATGTATGTATATTGTGCTTACCTTGCATCTTCAAATTCTACAAATGCAAATGGCGGACCACGCCGGTTCTTTAAATCGACAAATGTAACCTTGCCAAATTTATGAAATAAATCCTGTATATCTTTAGTCCGTATATCGGGTGGTAAATTACCAACATAAATGCGTGATTCGGTACGAGATCCCATTTCAATTAATATTTATTAAACTTCTATGGTAGTTTGTACAAATATATATTATTTTCGTTTGTTTTCCGAGAAAGCCCTTTTTCGCGCACGCAACGACGAGTAGTAGTCTCAACAGAGTTGACAATTGTAGTATAAATAGCGGCGCTAGCAGCAAGCTTCTCGCTTATAATAATTGTATCAATGTATTTCTAACGTGTCTGAAGAAAAACACAGTTTTGATGATGCGAGAAATTCTAACGAGTTTGCTGTAAAAATCGATTGCTACTGAGTTGTTTGTTGTAAAAATCTAATAAAATTGTTCGCCATTTTTCTTTGTATTTAGGGTTGTAATATTTCGTATGATTTCAACAGTGTTGTAATTGTTTGTGAGTGCTACACCTAATTCACGTGATGATTTTTTACGATGATTTCGATGTGTCTTGTTTGTTAGCGAACGGATACCGTAGAGAAGCAAGAGGGAGTAAACAAAGACTCGACTTGCGTTTTTCGGACATTTACATATATCTCCCTACACTTATTTCTTGTCACGTTTTATTATTTTTCTTACTTTGAATTGGCCATTTCAGTGAGATCAAGTACAGCTTCCATTTTTATTATTTTTTTGTTTAATATGTATGCCTAATTTTCTTTAAACTGAATTGGGTTTAACTTAAAACTTTTAAATATTGATACGTTCTGCTATTTGATATATAGATATTCTAGTTTATTCTTAATAATTTGAATTTATATTAATTCATATATTTTTTATATATTTTTCTTAATGCAAAAAGTAAACTTAAGCAGATTAATTGTGCGTTTATAAGTGAGGAAAACCTAGTAGATTTTAGTTGAAATCTATTTCAAAATCTATACCGTTTACGTCTAACTTTTTTTGACATTTTGTAAGATTTTGTTTCCACAACAATAAACAACAAATTAAAATAAAACACATATAACTAGAAATACCAAAAATTAACAAAACAAAAGGAAAATTGAAATATGTAAAATTCTAAAAAGGAACAGATTTTATAATTATACTATGCATCCAAAATGAAAAAAGCACAAACTGAGACAGTAATTTTGCGAAAAAAAAATCAGCATTTGTGAAATGTATTATGTATGTATTATTAAGCAGATTAGAATGGGCACATGGCAGTATAAAAAGTTATAACTTTTCAATTAATAAATATTTTTTTATTATAGATTCGTAATTTTTTTGTTAATAATAAATATTTTATTTCCTTTTTATTCAACATGTTTGCTTTTGTTTTTATTTGTCAATTTTTCAGTCACTGCGTTGAAATTTTCTACTACAATATTAAAAAAAACTCAGTAGTATCATTTGGTAGTGCCCGAGTTTAACAAGATTTTGCACCAATCTAGTAACGAGCTAGATTTTGTTTTGTATGGGAAATCTAGTAAATATGAGCTAAATTTCGCTCGAAATCTTGTATATACTAGATTTTGCTTATAGTGCGTTTACATCTGAGGAAAATTTAGTAGATTTTAGTTGAAATCTATTTCAAAATCTATACCGTTTACATCTAACTTTTTTGACATTTTGTGAGATTTTGTTTCCACAACAAAAAACAGCTGATTAAAATAAAACATATAAACTAGAAATACCAAAAATAAACAAAACAATAGGAAAATGGAAATATAGAAAATTCTATTTTATAATTATATTATGTATCAAAAGTAAAAAAAGCACAAACTGAAATAGAAATTTTGTGAAAAAAAATCAGCATTTGTTAAATGTATTGTTTGAACAGCAAAAACAAATTCATTTTCCACAATTATTATTTAGCAGATTGGAATGGTATAGAAATTACTAAACATGTTTTTATTATAGATTAGTCATTTTTTTTGTAAATAATTAATATTTCATTTCCTTTTTATTCAACTTTGCTTTTGTTTTCAAATGTCAATTTTTCAGTCACTGCGTTGTAATTTTCTACTACAATATTAAAAAAACACAGTAGTATGGTTTGGTAGTGCCCAAGTTTAACAAGATTGTGTGAGATTTTGCACAAATCTAGTAACGAGCTAGATTTTGTTTTGTATGGGAAATCTAGTAAAAATGATCTAGATTTCTCTTGAAATCTCGTATATACTAGATTTTGCTTAGATGTAAACGCACTATTAGATGTAAAAGCACTATTTGTTAACACAAACGAACATAACAATGAAAGAAAATGTAAAATAACTTCACTTTGAACATTACGGAGCAAGGAACAAAAGAGAATTTCAGAGTACGTACATGAAAGTATGTACCCTCTGCCATTCTTCTCTCCCGTCTCACCTATAAACTCAAGACTTTCAGCAAGAAAGCTTTCATGTGTAATCACACGCTAACGCATTTTTGTTATTTAGTCTGGGTTCACACAAGGCAATTTTTGTTGCGCAACTTTTTTTCATTTCTCTTTTAAAGTTGCCTTAATGTTCACACAGAGAAATTTATTGTTGCAACTTTTCGTTTTCTTTCAAATTCTAATATTTTTGACAGTTCACTTTATTGGTTTGTGTAAAAAGAATTTATTATTGGTTCAAAGTGAAAAATCTATTTGTGTGAAAAAAATGAAATAATAATTTTTCACAGCGAAGCAAAGAATAAAAATAAATGTCAAATAATGAGCTGCAGCTTACTTCATGTTTATAATTACGAATGGCATAACAAAACGAGTTGCCGAGTACAAGCAACTCCGTACCAAATACCTCTCTTCTTTCCCTTCTTCTACAAACTCAAAAATTGCCTTGTGTGAATAGAGACTTACGGTTCAAAGACATTTTGGAAATGAAATGTCTAGATATAATTTGCCCACTTCGCGTTGACGTTATTATATTTCTCCGACTTGAACATTGCCATGAATTATAGCTAATAGAGAAATCGTGTTAAATACCAAAATTGTCAATATCAGTAAATTTAACAACACGTTTAGCAAAACTCTGAACAACTCTATAAAATCCTATAATTTTATTCACTTTTTTTTAGGAACATAGACAAAGCCACACGACTGTTGTAACCTATCCTGAAGAAAAAGAACACAAAAAGGTGTCCCAAAAAAGTGACAGAAACCACTATAAAATCTGAATAGAAGTGTTTTCCGGCAAAGATCCATAAGTAGTAATTAGAACTATGTAAATTATCTTATTTAAGGTGCTATTACACGAAATGTTTTTTACATATGTACTGTCACTTTTTTTATCCATATGAAATTCCTCATGTCTGTCAAAATTGTCTTTTACATACGATTCATAATTTTTGCTATCACACGTGCATATGTACTTCCGTATGACATAACCTCTAAATGTAAACAACAGCTGATTTAATTTGTGAATTTACAAAAATTTATTGTTAAAAGAAAAGTTATATATTTTTTAATTATTAATTAATATTAAACAATTTATTTTTCTTTCAATATTAATCTTTAAAATTTACTCTGTTTTCCTTTCGCCACAAGCAGTGTTGTATTTTCATATGTTTGTCATGCAAAAATAGAACCTGTTCTAATTGAAAAATGTACTTGTGACTTTCCTCATGTATTGTACATAAACAATGTTTCATATGTATCACACGATGTGTACAACTTTTGTTGTGGGAAAATTTGACAGTACATATGTAAAAAAGACATCATGTAATAGCACCTTTAGTAAGCTTTAATGTAATTTCAATTAAACAAAAAAAAAAAAATCGGTTGAATGAGTTCCTTGAAAAATAAATACTAAAGAATAGTTCAATTGCATTTGTTCACTCGTTTGATAGACAGCCCAACGTTCGTGTCGTGCCTTTCTTATGAATGTGTTTGGTGAGACAGTTCGTATAACTGTACCCAGGGGTTATTATGTAATTCGTAGAAATTGTACTTTGTAGTCCGCTTTCGTACTATTATTTCAATTTTCGAAAATTTTTTCATTCGAATCGAATTGCATAATAACCCCCCCCCCCCCCCAGGCCACTTATGTGCTCACGTTTTGGATATCTAATTCTTGCTTTCTGACTGGTGGAGCACCAATAAACACTCGTTTCTTAGATAAATATTTAATAGTACCTTATCTTCCAATACGATTGTAGTGGTTGTTTATAGGGGTCTAGATTTGGATTTAACCTGGCAGTAAGTGTATTGTGATAATCATACCAATAAATTTTTTTAGAGTTAAAATATATAAATTGTAGTTGAATCATACTGAACTGAAAAATATTTATTGAATTTATTGTGTTTTATGTTATATACAATACATTGTATATTATATATAATACAATACGTTTTTAATATAAAAAAAAAATGAATGTAAAGAAATCCATAAATATAATGAGGTTGTTCACTATGGTATACTGAAAACGTTCGCAAAAAATGTTGTTAATAAATTTGCACCGTTGCAATTATTTGAATTTTTATTGCAATGCCAGCTGTTTTAAATAATTGCTGCTTTTCACATCTTCAGCCGAAACTGTTCTAGTATATCTTCGTACCTTTTTTTATCGGCATTTTTTGGATGATCAATACCATTTGCTTCACTTTGTTTAATCTTATTCAACATGAACAAAGCTTTTCGGTATAAACTGCGATCCTTCTTGCTAGGTCTCTCTCGTCCATTGGTGCTTTGCCGTTTTGTCTGTTATGGAAACGTATAAAAAGTTATATACATACATATAAATAAATATCAGAAATAAAAAATTTGAAAAAAATATATGCTAAAATATTTAAATTCGGCCACGAAGAGTACTGAATTTTTTAACCCTGGTTCATTTTAGTACATTAAAGTTACTCTTCGTCGAATCGACGAACAATTTTTTAAAACATTTCTAGCTGAACGATTTTTAAAGTAAAAAATAAACAAAAATTTTTTTTAGTTAAACATTTTATTAAAAAAAAAAAGAAAAAAATAAAATATAAAAATTCTTTTTCAGTCTTAAAATTCGATACGAATTTGGCCCCTTTTTTTGGTTTATATGATAAAGAGTAAATGAGCTTCGTCGATTCGACGAACAGTAACCGTCCAGGGTTAATCAGATAATTATAATATAAAAAAACGGAGAGATAATTGTAATGCGTGGTAATGAAGATATGTTTTCAAGAAAAAAAGTGTTTAAGTTTACCGTAAACACAACAAGTAAGAAAATTATAGTCGGTCTAGACCGACTATATGATACCCTATACCATGGTTTAGAGACCCTATCTTTCGGTCCAACTACTTCGATATAGAAAATAAGCATAAACCAAATTTGAGTGGGATTTTTATTAATTTTTTTTGGCTGCAGATATGAAAAAGTTCATATCGGATGCTATATCTATGAAGGCACTAAGTCCAAAAATGGACCGATCCTGATCATGTTTGGTAAAGTCTCTTGTATTTTGCAAAAATATGTACAAACAAAATTTGAGAATAATCAGAGCAATATTTTTGTTTTTTAATAGATTTAAGTGAAGATCGGGAAGCAGCTCTATATGGGGTCAAAGGGATCATTTTTGGACTACTCATTAGTGGATGTAATGAATGCATACAAACCCAATTAGAGTAAGATCTATATGACAATTTGGATCTTATGGCAATTTATGTCGATTTCATATGGGTAATTTGTATGGGGGCTAGGTCTGAACATGGACCGATTCTCACCAATTTCAATAGCGTTCATCCCATGGCCGATAAAAGCTTATATACCAAATTTCATCAAAATATATTCATATTTGCGACCTGCAGTTTGATTACAAGCTTTACATGGACACACAGACGGACGGACGGACGGACATTGTTAAATCAACTCAGAAAGTGATTCTGATTCGATCGGTATAATTAAAGATGGGTCTAGGTCAAATATTTTTGGTTGTTACAAACAGCAGCACAAAGTCATTATACCCAAACCACATAGTGGTATAGGGTATAAAAATAATATTTTATAACAGCACAAATAAATGTTTTGATTTTTTTTCAGTCAAAAATAAGATATTTTTCGATTTTTATTTTTAGGGCTACAATTTTTTTTTTTGCTAATATCAAAATGGTCCTATCATAAGCGAAAAATTTGGGCATTAAAATTTATTGTATTATTTTTTGGCGTTTGTTAAAAAAGTTCAACCATGGAACGGCTGAAGTTTGGAGTACATTTTGTTATTTATTAGTGCAGGACAATTATCCATTATGTATAATCATGCGTTCTTCAAACTAGAAGTTTATTTCCTTCTCATATATATAGTTATATATGTATATATATTGGCAACATTTTATATAACTCGTTTACTAACGAACATTAAATTATGCAAAAATTTATTTTGTTTTTATCATGTAATTTTATTCTACCATACTTCTTGTTCTTTAAGGTGCTATTACACGAAGTGTTTTTTACATATGTAATGTCACTTTTTTTATCCATATGAAATTCCTCATGTCTGTCAAAATTGTCTTTTACATACGATTCATAATTTTTGCTATCACAAGTGCATATGTATTTCCGTATGACATAACCTCTTAATGTAAACAACAGCTGATTTAATTTGTGAATTTACAAAAATTTATTGTTAAAAAAAAGTTTATATATTTTTTAATTGTTAATTAATACTAAACAATTTATTTTTCTTTCAATATTAATCTTTAAAATTTACTCTGTTTTTCTTTCGCAACAAGCAGTGTTGTATTTTCATATGTTTGTCAAGCAAAAATAGAACCTGTTCTAATTGAAAAATGTACATGTGACTTTCCTCATGTATTGTTCATAAACAATGTTTCATATGTATCACACGATGTGTACAACTTTTGTTGTGGGAAAATTTGACAGTACATATGTAAAAAACACATCATGTAATAGCATCTTTATATAACTTTTGTGGCTGAAGAGTTTATTGATAGAATTTCTTATGTTCTATGTACAGTGTTTGTCAGAACAAAAGCAACCAAAATCACTATTGACCATTATTGTATTTTAAAACATATAATAAATAAACATATTTTTGTTTTTCCAAAATCTTTTTTATCATTTCTTACTCTTTATAGCATTACAAATAAAAAAGACATAACTAACATTGTAAACTAAAAGAACCGTTATATTTTTTGCAAAAAAATCAAAATTGCACTATTTCAGTTGGACAAACCATAAGTCCGAGTTCACACAAGGCAATTTTTGTTGCGCAACTCTAGAGTTTGTAGATGTTTGCGGTGAGGGGAATAAAGAGGGTGTTTCGCTTCTTGGTGTGAATAATTCGTAATTATTGTTTAGTCGGGGGTCACACAAGGCAATTTTTATTGCGCAACTTTTTGGCAATTCTCTTTTGAAATTGCTTTTATGTCCACACACGACAATTTCTTCGGCAATTTTACTGTTTTGTTTTGTTTTTATTTTCTTATAATTTGACATTTGTGCTCTAGTCGTAAAGAACAATAATAAAATTAAATACATACATACATAAATTAATTTAACTGGTTTTGTTGAAAAATTAATTCAAAAGAAAAAAATTATGTCCCGATTCCATTTAAAGGCCATTTTAATAAAGTAAACAATAATTACGAATTATTCACACCAAGAAGCGAAACACCGAATGAAAAGAAATGTCAAATATTCAACAAAAAAAAAAAGCGAATGAGAGAATTGCTTGAAATAGCCGAGAACCGGCAATTATTTTTCCCTTTTTATTTCCCTCACCGCAAACATCCACAAACTCAAGAATTGCGCAACAAAAGTTGCCTTGTGTGAACTTGGACTTACTTTATTAAAATGGCCTTTAAATGCAATCGGGACTTAATTGAAAAATTAATAATCATTTTTCAACAAAACCAATTAAATTAATTTATGTATGTATGTATTTAATTTTATTATTGTTCTTTACGACTAGAGCACAAATGTCAAATTATAAGAAAATAAAAACAAAACAAAACAGTAAAATTGACGAAGAAATTGTCGTGTGTGGACATAAAAGCAATTTCAAAAGAGAATTGCCAAAAAGTTGCGCAATAAAAATTGCCTTGTGTGACCCCCGACTAAGTAACTTTAACCCACCAATCTCACATCACACTGCAAGTTCGAAAAACTCAATACACTCACATTTTTTTACTAATACACACACATTTTCCGCAGTGGTCACACTAATGGCACCAAATTTTTCGTGCGAGTAGTGGCAGACACTAACGATGATTAATGTTACCCTGTTATAAATTTAATGCAAATTTACTGGATTCTGTAAAATTGTAATTAAAGTTTTAACTTGTTAAATCTATTATAATGATTTATTTTTTGAAATGCGCATACAAAAACGCAAGTTTGTTAATTATAGAGCATAAATATTATTAACTATTATTAAAATAATACTAATAATAATAAATGTAAACATTTTCCCTCAAACATGCGCCTGTATAATAAACTCGGTAACTCTACTTAAAATAAAATAAGAGGGAGAAGTATACAAATTTTTTCAAGTTTACGCTTCGACATTTTAAAAATGAGATTGCAGTCAGATGTGTGAGCATGAAATTTAATGGCGATGGATTCGACTAATTCGAACAATTTTTCGTTGATAATACGTACACAACGATTTTACAATTTCAGTGTGATGTGAGATTGGGGGGTAAGCACTAAGTACAAATTGCATTGTCTCTACTTTCAAGTTTAACGGCTTATTTTTGCATTCTCTTTTATTTTAATTTGACTGACAGCTAGTTGTGTTGTGAAATCGATCATATTTAAATCAAATCGTCATGGCTTGTAATAACTAATCCGGAAACTTTAAAAAATTAATTAATTAATTTTTTTTTTAATGGGAAGAGTCTAATGGGACTAGCTAAAAAGCTTAATATTAATAAATCTATATCTCGGCTTATAAAACAACAAAATCTTTAAAAAACATTGCATTTGAGAGCAACACCACGGGAGAGAGATGAAAGGACAGACCGTATCAATGTACAAAAATGTCCATTTAAATCATCAAAAACTATTTTAAATGAGTTAAATTTAAATATAGATCCAAGAACTGTTCATCACCGAACATTAGAAGCAGGTTTCCGAAGCTTCAGGCCAACAAAAAAAAAAAAAAAACTGCGCATTAACAAACATTTGGCAAAAAGGTATAACGCATTTATTTCAATTCAATTTCGCTAAAATGCTTAGCATATCAATATTTGTAGACTTCAAAACTTGACGCCTGAAAAATGGAAAACTGTTTTATTTAGCGATGAGTCAAAAGTCAATTTGTTTAACTCTGGATATTTCAAGACGACAACGACCCGAAACATACTTCGAAGCTGGTAAAAGAGGGGCTAGCTGAAAATGGGGTTCAAACACTCGATTGGCCGGCACAATCACCTGATTTGAACCCTATTGAGAACTAATTTGGCATTTCAAAGCTGCGAGCAGTTGGTCGGGCTTCCACTTCTAAAAAACCTTTAAAAAAAAGCGCTGGGAACTGAGTGGAAAAGCATTCCAGTCAATATTATTAACCACCTTATTGAATTCATGCCACGTAGATGCCGCGAAGTTATAAAAAACAACGGATTCTTCACTATATATTGAATAATATTAAATGTTGCTTTTGTTTTGTCCAACTGAAATAGCGCTATTTGACTTTTTTTCAAAAAAGAAAAAATATAACGGTTCTTTTAGTTTACAATTTTAGTTTTGTCTTATTTGTAATGGTATAAAGAGTAAGAAATGATAAAGAAGATTTTGGAAAAACAACAATAACATGTTTATAAATCAAAAAAAGGTCAATAGTGATTTTGGTTGTTTTTGTTCTTACCAACACTGTATATCCTTTTTACATTATTATATTATAGTTTTTATTTTTAAGATTCTTATTCAGGAGCATTGCTATGTAATACAGTTTATTGCCATTGGTGGCTTTTTGTATTATAGTGAATTATAAATAAATTCTTTTTACAGTTATATTTTCTTTTAAGCATTATTATTTAGTTTTAAATAGAAAAAGAGAGGTTCTATTTTAAAAAAGTGCTCAAGATAGATCGATTGTTCTAATAAAGCGGACATATAAAATAGCACACAGATGGGAAAATATTCTACATAAAAATAAAAAAATAAAATATTTTTGGTAACATATTTTATTTTAAAAATTAACTAATGGAGTCAATATAAAATATTTATTTCTTTCAAGGACAGAAAAAAACCTGAAAATGGATGGAACAATATTCTTTTTACTTCAATTGCTTCGGATCAGATGGCAAAAGGTATGTGAGACGTAATCAAAACACATAATTTGATCACATACATACATTAAAAACTGTGAACATGGGGGAGGGTGTGTATTAGTCTGTGGCCTAATATTGAATGGGTTCAATTACGCGTATAGTGGGCACTAGGAATCAAATAGTATACAAAAACATATTAGCAGACGTTATGATGCCATACGTAGAAAAAATGTCTCTTAAATAGAAGTTGGTACAAGATAACGATCCTAAACAGTCTGTACAAAAATGTCTCAGTGACAACAAAATTCACCTAATACAATGGCACGCTATAATCCCCGGATCTTAACCCGATCGAATCTGTGGAGCGACGTAAACATACGAATTGACAGTACTAAACCTACACATTTTAAAACTGTTATGACAATAAATTCTGAAGGCATGGAAAGATGTCTGAAATCAATGAAGGATTTTTAAGTTTATGTTCTATTTAATCTGTCGATCAAAAAAAAAAAAAAAATATATATATATATATATATATATATACTTATATATATATATATATATAAGTATTTGCCGAATAAATTTTCATTTCTTTTTACTTTATTAAATTTCTAAATTTAAATTTTTCATTCAAAGAAATTTCCTTGTATACTTATTTCACATTCAGTTTGTAATTTTTTGTTAAAAAACGAGTACATATGGTCTAGCTACCCGGTGCTTTTTCACTTATATTTTATAAATTTATTTGTACAATATATTCTGAATAAATAAATAAAAGTCTGGAAAATTTTGGTTCCATTTGATAAATAAGCTGTCAGGGTTAACAAAAATATAGAAGGGCCTAAAAATAGTGAAAAAAAATAAGTGTGTTCATATTTTTTTTTTATAAAACATGCTATTTAAAATGTTGCCACTGTATATATATTCTCGTAAGTGACCTGACGGTACCCATCACATTATACAGAAACTAAATTGTTCAGTATTTTTTTAATCAACTTTTTATCAAACCACCATTCTTCTATGTATTTATGAGGAAAAATCTAATGTTTAGGATGTCTTTCTAATGATCTTAGTTTCACAAATTATTCATGACATAATTCAAATTTTGTTCAATAGCAGTATTGAAATTTATTCATTCTTTCAAAGATTATTACAATAAATCGTTTTACTAAATATTATCTTTATTCCATTTTTTACTGATCTTTTATGGTATTAATGGTTTGAAGTTTTTATTTGAATTTTCTTTTCATTATCAACATCATCCTTATTGATTTTAATCCTCATTTAAAATTTCTTCCTCTTGATCTTCTGTCAAATCAATTTCGTTTTCATCAACATTATCTGCTTCATTATCATGTTGGTCCTCATCGTTATCAACATTATCTTCTTCATCATCACGTTCAACATTATCTTCTTCATCATCATGTTGGTCTTCGGTAACTTCTACATTATCTTCTTCGTCATCATGTTGGCCTTCGATAACTTCAACATTGTCTTCATCATCTTCGTCTTGTTGTAATTCTCCATTATCCTCATCATGTTGATCCTCATTAATTTCTTCCTCATCTTGTTCATCATTTTGTTCTTCAGTTAAATCGATATTTTCCTGATCATCTTCAATTTCACATGTACTCTCATTTATATTCTCATTTTCTTCTTCATTTTTAGCTGTAACTTCATCTTTATTATCATTTACATCATTTTCCTTTGAATTAGTTGGGGTTTCATTTTGTTTATCTTTAGGTTTAACTTTAGTTTCCACTTTTTTTGCATTTGGCTCAGATTTTTTGGGAGCTGGTAATAAATGATCGAATTTTGTAGTGGTTTTTGGTAATTGCATTTCCCTTTCATATTTTCGTACTTTTTTAAGACAAGTTAGCAGTAAACCTTTTATGTTCTCGTTTTTACTTTGTTCATATTTCTTTAATAATTTAAGATTGCTCTGATAAGCGGTTTCCTTGTCGTCTCTGAGTTTGCTAATGGTAGTAGTAGCAACAGTCTTAGCAGTAGCAACCGTTTTAGTAGTACCAGCAGTTTTAGTAGTACCAGCAGTTTTAGTAGTATCAGCAGTTTTGGTAATAGTTTTGGAAAGATTCCTCATATCATCTTCGTATTTTTTTTTGATTTCAATGAAGTTTCTAACTTTTGACAGCGGTAGTCTGGCCAAAATTGAGGCTCCACCTTGATCAAAACCTTGATTTAGCAATTGTTTAATTTTTGTTTTTGCCGTTTGCGTTAGGTTTGCTGTGGGAAGTTCTGGCAAACGTCTTGCTTCCAAATATAATTGGCTTTTTTTCCTTTGATATTCCTCTCTCATATCTGCACGTTTCTTTTCGATCGATGTAGACGGTTTTCCGCCTCTTGGGGCTTGACCTTGAGGTATTTTATATAACTCTTCATACTCTTTGATAATACTCTTATGATATTGCCTTTGCATTCTGTCTTTCAAATCTTTAGCTTTTCTCGGCTCGAGTCTCTTTAAAATGGACAATGATTTAGAATATTGTTGCCGTGCAACTACTTTACGTTGATAACTTGAGGGAATCTGTGTCGAAGAAATAATGAAACGGAAATATTTGTATGACTATTAGCAAATTTTTATTCCAAAATAGTGGAAATAAAATATTTAAACATAAAAATTATTTACGAAAAAAATTAAGAAATATTTGTTAAATTTTTCAAAATTTAATTTTTTAATTATTAATTATTCATAGAACCTGATAACATATAAATAATATCTTATATAATATTCCTAAAAAGTAGTAGTTCCTAAGTCGGTGACAAATTTTCACATGGACTTCTCTTTCAACTATCATATCATATTCATATCGGTTTATTGAAGCAGAGTATACATACTGTCAATCAGCTGTTTTGCGATGAATTTCTAAAGGAATTTCTAGATCATTATGCAAGTTCTCATTTCTTATGTACCTTGAATCACAACCCATCATGGATACTGATAAGTTAGATTACTGATAAAGTTAGAGCTTAGAAGGAGAGAGAGAGCAGGTTCCTCATATGCCATTAGTAACGTCTTCACATTTCTGGGGGTGATTTGTGCGTTCCATGTAAAGGTCTGAGATCGATAAAACTGTAACACGAAAAAAACCATCACTTTGTACTAAGCAAACCATTTTAATAAAAACTCATTTTTCAATACTAACAATTAAAAAAACAACATGCAACATAGACAGGCGGCAATGTTAGATCGAAAGCGTGCATTATTCTTATTTGCTTAAGAATGGAAGTTACCTCTCATCCAGGCATTCTGATGTAAATATCCATGTTTATAGTACCAGTTACGATAAACGAACTGCTCCTTCTGATTATTTTTTTTTTTTGGACTGAAGTATTGCGTGTACGTATGTTTCATCGTCCATTAAACATCACTCATATTTTCTTAAATCTTTCATCGAATTATGGTTTGACACTTTCTGAACCTTGTTTTAAAAGCATCTTTTCTGATAGGATTTTTCATTAGAAAAGCGTTTTATTTATTTGCTTTGTTTATGTTAGAAATGTCCTTTTTGCTTCCGTTTCCGTGGGTCCTTATGCTAGTTCGATGTTCATTGAACATTTTAATCTTTAAAAATAGTTTTGTAAGTAGGATTTGATTTATAAATTATTATTATAGCTTCACACACTTGTTCAGCTTCCATTTAGAAACAAAATACTTATTCGATTATTTTAATAATTTGATTATTTCACCACAATTTATTCCACAAAAAAAAAAAAAAAATTTCACGTGCAATTTTTAGCCACCTCCATTTGGAATTTTTTAAATTAAATTTTGTACATAGCTAATTTTAACAGAACTGTTAAAAGAACGAAACCGTTCTTTATTTAACGCCCTTATTCGCTTACTTTTATAAATACAAATATGTATTTATAAACTATATTTAAAAAAAAAACTTACTCAAAAAATTAATATTTTCAAAAAAGATAAAGTTAAAATAAGTGTTATGGTTTTACCGGACTCAGTCCTCAGGGAACAGGATGTATGGGTGTATCATCGGCAAATGTTGGCAAATCTAATGTAAATAAATCAAGTGTCAGCCCAAAGAAACTACCTGCTTTATATTCGTAGTCGTTTACAAATAATTGCATTCCAACCTAAAAGGACGACCTGAGATGTGACATTCAAATAGTTTATCTAAACTGAGTCGATCAACACAAACGCATTACACCCTCACCATCGATTTTTCTCAAATTTGGTTTATATACACTAGTCGGCATAATTATTTTGACAAAAACAAAATCTTTATAGAATATAATTTGTCTTTATAGAATATAATTTATTTCTTGTTTTGTTTAGATATTGCTAATATAAACTAAAAAATAACTCAAAAGAGTTTCTTTCATAAAAAATTAAAAATATATGAATGAAAGTAATTTTGAGGTGTTGGCATAAGTATTTTGACAAGTTATTATTATTAAAAAAATAAGCTTAATATATAGGAAATGTATAGATATTCGATTATGAGTTAATAAAATGTATTGCCCCCTTTGGCTTCAATAACTTTTCGAAGGCATCTTGGAGCTGAATCCAGTAAATTTTGAAGGACTTCTGAGGATATCTCATTCCAAAGGGAAGTGACCTCGGAAATTATCTCGTCTTTGATTTCATGTAAATAACCAATTATTTTACGTTTGATAAGAGACTATACGTTTTCAATGGTATTCAAGTCTGGACTTTGGGGTGGCCAGTCGATAGTAGTCGCACCAACACCCTTAAAATATTTTGATATCATACTGCTTTTGTGCCATGGGGCATTGTCCTGTTGCAGGATAAATGATTCTCCGATCAACCTGTCACCGGAAGGGAAATTGTTATCTTTTAGGGTGCTCAAATATTGGTCTTGGTTCATCGACCCGGCGATGGGAACCAAGCCACCCAATCCATTGATCGCAATGTGCCCACAAAACTTGACGGAACCTCCACCATGGCTCGCTTTTTGGCTTTTGTACCTGTGGCAGCCTTACAGAAATCTTTTGTTTTGATGAGTTAAACACAATGGAGCTTTGATATGTCCATATGTATAACGCTTCTCCAAAACTCTTTTGGCTTTTGAAGATGCTCCTTTGGGAAGGCCAATCTTTTCAGTTTGTTCACATGTGATATGGAGGTATGTTCTTGCTTTGTATGTTTTAAAATCTCCGTCTTACAAACTTCGCCGAACAATATGCTCACTGATTGGATTCTTGGCCGAATATTCCATTGATTTGCAGCAGATTGAGGCTTTAGTTGAATAATTTTGCGAAATTCCCGCATTCAGTATTCAATTAGCGTTGTTTTGCATTTTGCACTTGATCTAGTAAGTTTCTGATGTCATTATGTTCCTTAATTTGTTAATTTGATAGTGCACTATTTGGTGCGACAAATTAAATTCAATTACAATGTCTTTTACTGCGACGGCAGAATTAAAATTGCCAATATTGAAGCTTAACTCAGCCGTTTCTCCCATGGTCTCCAATAAATTTTATTCAATATTTTATTTTAATATTATAAAAAAATATCAATAAAATTTGAATACCAAACATTGCGCGAACGCTGCCACAAAGATTTTGTCAAAATACTTATGCCACGAAACAATTCGCTGTCTGTTTGATTTCTTATCAGCAGAAAGGGAATGCAAAGCGTAAACGACAAAATATTGGGCACGCGTATAGCTATAAATATGGATTTTATTTTGAACATAACCCGTGTACCGTTAGTTTATGCAATCGAACGAACTGGACAAGAAAACATCACAGCTGCATATGTCAGAATAATTATGCTGACTAGTGTGTTTATGGGCTGGTGGCATCATTGGACCGTACTTCTTCAAAGATGATGCGAATCGTAACGTAACTGTGAATGGTGAGCGCTACCGAGAGATGATATCCAACTTTTTTTTGCCCAAAATGCAAGAGCTTGACTTGCATGACATGTGGATTCAACAAGACGGTGCCACATGCCACACAGCACGCGCAACAATGGACTTATTGAGAGGCGAGTTCGGTGAACATTTTATTTCACGTTCGGGACTGGTCAATTGGCCGCCTAGATCGTGCGATTTAACGCCTTTAGACTATTTTTTGTGGGGCTATGTTAAAGCTCATGTCTATACAGACAATCCCGCTTCAATTGACGCATTGGAAGACAACATTGAAGCATTTATTCGTGAGATACCGGCCGAAATGTTGGAAAGAGTATGCCAAAATTGGACTAAGCGGATGGACCATTTGAGGCGCAGTCACGGTCAACATTTGCATGAAATAATCTTCAAACATTAAATTATATGGACCGTACTATCGATGCAAATAAAGATTTCATGCATTTTTCTGAATTTTATGTGCTTTTTTTTTGGAAAAATTTCCTATAGCTCTTAAAAAATCACCCTTTACAAACAAAATTTGAGAAAAATCTGTGGAATATTTTTGTTTTTTGATAGATTTAAGTGAAAATCGGGAAGCAGCTCTATATGGGGCCTATGACTAAGAATTGTCCTATACGGATTATTTTTGGACTACTGATTAATGGATAAATTAAACACATACAAACCCAATTTGACTGAGATCGATATAATTTGGATCTTATGTCGATTAATTAGGTGTTATTTGTATGGGGACTAGGTCTGAACATGGACCTAATTTCACCAATTTCAATAGCGTTTATCCTATGGCCGATAAAAGCTTATATACCAAATTTCATCAAAATATATTCATATTTGCGACCTGTAGTTTGATTACAAGGTTTACATCGACACACAAACGGACGGACGGACATCGTTAAATCGAATCAGATAGTGATTCTGATTCGATCGGTATAATAAAAGATGGGTCTAGGTCAAATATTTTTGGTAGTTCCAAACAGCAGCACAAATTTATTATACCCAAACCACATAGCGGTATAGGGTATAAAAATTATATTCCGTGTCCTGATATTACTAGATACTAGAAGTTGGGTTTTAAGTGTACTTTAAAAATTTTTGTTTTTTAATTTGGAATAATTTTTATATTAAACTAAAAAATGTAAAAAAAAAACCGGTCTAGATGAGGACATAATTTAATAGTTTTTTCAACTTACTTTTCTTTTTTAATGATTATTAACCCATTAGTGCGCAGAGTCCCTTAAAAGGGACTCTCGAATTTTCTACTGTAGCACTTTCAAAAATTTTAATTTTTAAATAACAAGTAGGCTATGTCGTTACTGACATTCCAACGAAGCATGATTTATTTCATTTGTTTCAATTTTTTTGATTTGTGTGTTGTGTTTTATGCAAAATATGGAAAACCAATTTGTGAAAAAACAAAAATCTCGAGCTGGGTAAGTAAAATTGGAATATATTAAATATTATGTGAATATTTGTTATTTTTTGTGTGTTGTTATTTGAAAATAAGTGTGTTGATTCTATTGATGTAAAAAAATTATAACAAAATGTTATAACTCGTGCATATAGTGACTTTGATTGCAACGTCCCCTAAAAGGGACACTGCGTCCGTAGTACAATTGTGATGCGACGATTTAGTAAATATTTTTTTTATATATAGACTTACAGTTTCTGAAATATTGAATGAACTGGAAGCCCTTGACGACAATGAGTTGAATGGTGTTGAAATTTACACAATTCCACCAATAGATGGAGCCGATACTGATCAAGATACCGATGAAAGCGATGATGAGCATGAGGCAAATCTTAATCATCTCGGTCCAAAATTATTATCTACAGAATGTGAAGTTGTACAGGAAGATAGTGAATGGGATGACAGTGATGATGAACCCCTAGAGAAAGTAATGCGCATCTCCTGTGGATCAAACAGACATACAAACACGAGTTCAAATTGTTGGCGAAAAGTTGAACCATTATATAATATAAATACGGAATGTACAATTATTCCACCAAGTGCTGAGGCTCAGTTATGCAAAACCCCGACAGCATTTTTTGAATTATTTTTCTCCGAAGATATTTTAAGACATTTTGTGGAGCAAACAAACTTGTATGGACTCCAAAAGAATGTAAATTTACAAGTAACATTGGACGAGATTAAAGTATTTTTAGGAGGTATGCTCATGTCTGGATACGCCAAGTATCCCAGTAAAAGAATGTATTGGTCAAACAAACCTGACTGTCCCAAACTGCTCTGTAACAGCATGAGAATGAAGAGGTTTGAACAAATACTAAATAATTTTCATTTGAATGACAACCTTCAAATCGATGATATGGATCGCCTTTACAAAATGAGACCACTTATAAATCACCTAAATGCATCATATCTGCGACACGGTGGGATGAAACTTTGTCAATCGATGAAAGCATGATCCCGTATTATGGCAAGCATTATGCCAAGCAATATATTCGGGGGAAACCAATCCGATTTGGGTTTAAAAACTGGGCGTTAAATTCAGCTAACGGTTTTATGATCCAATTTGACATATATATGGGAAAAACTGCAGTCTACTCCCAAAGGATTTGGTGTAGGTGGTGATAAAGTGCTTGACCTCCTCTCAAAAGCTAAGGATTCAAGGTAATATAACCAAAGTATACCCATTTAAAAAACAAAACTAATTTTATGTATTTCAGTTATTTATAGACAATTATTTTACCTCCGTTAAATTACTGCGACACTTGTCATCCATCGGAATATGTACCTCTGGAACGATACGAGAAGGGCGAACAGAAAAATGTCCTCTTCGCTCAATCCCGGCAATGAAAAAAGAAGAAAGGGGATCTGTAGATCATAGATTTACAAATAATGGAAAAATATTGCTGACACGATGGAAGGATAACAATGTTGTCACAATTGCAAACAATTTTGATGTGAATGAAATGGGATCGTGCAAACGATTCGTTAAAGGACGGGGTGCCGTAAGTATTTCCCAACCAAAAGTGTTTCATCATTATAATATGGGCATGGGAGGCGTGGATAAGATGGATCAACTAGTTGCAGTCTACCGCTCGCGAATCAGACAAAAGAAATGGTGGTGGCCAATATTTGCATATCTTCTTGATGCCTCAGTTGTTAATTCATGGCTGCTGATGAAGAAGCTACATCCCAATGATCCGACATGTGCGTCTCTTCTTATTTTTCGCCGAAATATTGCTACATCCTACCTCGAAACGTATGGTACCCCATCTATAAGAGGTTCGCGCACTAACAATGTGACGACAGATACGCGATATGATGGCAGAAACCATCTTATTGAATATTCGAAAACAGATAAGCGATGTGGACATTGCGGAAAAAAAACAAACTTTATTTGCAACAAATGTGAAAAAGGGCTTCACCCTAAAGAATGTTATAAAATTTATCATACGCCTAGTGTACCTAGTGTGCAGTGTCCCTTATAAGGGACGGTCCATAACTCCAAAACTATAAGTTTTTTTTAATAAATTGGTTTTAAAATTAATTAATCAGATAATTTTTATTAATAATTGGTGAAAATTATGTAAGAAAGGTGACCAGGGAACTTCGTCCACTAATGGGTTAACTTATTTATTTATTTTAAAGATATTTAATAAAGATTAGTTTATAAAATAGTATGGGCTAATGGGTGTGTTTAGTAAATTTACCTAAAATATAAATAAATACATTTTTTTTCTTCAATTTTTAATATAACTTTTTCTATTTAGTAATGTAATACAGTTTTTTCATATTTCTTTAAACAAGTTTAAAATGGTTTTATTTGTTTTTGACATATACAGTGGTTAGAAGCCACACTCGTACACCACGATTAGTGTTAGATAACCACTCACTTATAAACGATACTAACAAACTTTGTAGGGATATTTGTAGGGCATATTTTCCCACATTAAATTCCAAACAAAAAAAATTAATTATATTATTAGAGGCATAGGGATGGGGAATATGGGCAGTAGTTTCAAAGTATATTTTGTAACTACTGGACCTTGTGCAAAGGAGTGCGTTGATGCTCATTAATGACAGTAGGGTATCTAACTCTATTGACTCGTTGGAACATCATTGGAATGTGGGTTGTGTAACACTGTTCTATAGATGCTGTCATGGGTAATGTTCTTCTGATCTACCCGCTTCTTTAGTAGATCACATCCCTTTGTAGTCTATTGTCCAGTTGACCGCACAACGCATTACAGAGAAAATTCGTTTATCAGTCGAACTAGCTTTATCACTTATCTATTCTTTAAAAAATTCACCTTTAATTAAAAAGTTTTGGGAATAATGTCAAAGTAATTTTAGCATAATATCAAAAATTTTGTTTAAAATTTCTAATTGGGGACTAATGATCGAAGAATGCAGAATATTAACAATAAAGCAATTGGAGTAGGAAAATTTTATACGCGAAATTTCCAAAATTAAAAATAGAAGTATATATTACAAATCTTCTATTCAGCTGAAAAAGGAATAATTTTCAGAACATGTAGGGAAGACCCGTTTCTATGTGCATCAAATCTAATGCGGAAATTACTACAGTATTATGTCATTTATTGCATTAATTAAATGAACTAGTTTAGCTTTTTACAGCGCAGTGTAATAAACTTCTTTCAATTTTATGTTTTATATGTATCACCTATAGATAAGCTGAAATTTCAAGATATGAAAAAAGGTTGGTGTACAACAAGTTAGGCTTTTAACCACTGTAGCTACTAAATTTTTTGAATCTTTTTGCGAAATATATTTCAATATCTCTAATTAGAATCTTCATAATTGACCATTTAATCCTGCAAATCGTTTATTTATATCAATTTCATTTTGGTTTTTCAGTTTCAAAATTTTCTTCAATATTTTCATCTTAGTGTCAGTCAGTATCCGTTGTTAGATCAATCACATCTATTGAATCTTTAATGGCCGGAGTACCATAATCATTTTCTAAATAATATTGTGCTTTATTTAAATTTAAATTGTCTCGGATAATTTTATCCTCGTTATTTTTATCTCTATCATTTTGTTTGCCCTCATCATCAAAATTTTCATTAATATTTTCATCGAAATGTTTTGCGCCATTATTATCATTTTCCGTTAAAGTAACCACATCTGTTAATAAATGATCGAATCGAGTGGTGGTTAATGTTAAGCCTCGTACATATTCAATGCGACGTTTTCTCCTTAGACATATGCGTATTAAAGCTGTTTCTTTTTCGGTCAGTGTAGCAAGATCATGTTGTTCATATCTCTTTAAAAATTTTAGAGCCGTGCGATATGCAATACTGCTGCTCTCAGATTTGTTTCCTTTTTCTTCATGTTCATCTTTTACTTTTATATTTTTACTTTTTATATTACTAACTATTTTTGTTTCAAATTCTTTTTTTAATGAAATCAGAACTTGTTGCTTGTCTGCTGGCAGTGTTGCCAAAATTTTAGCATCTTCTGTCTCAATGCCAGCTTGTTCTAAAACTCGCATTCTTTGTTTACCTTTGGCACATAGTTTGATTGGAAGCTCATCGAGTTGAGGTGTGAATTTTTTTAGTAAATCTGTTTTTAGTTTTCTATATTTCATCAATAAATGTTGTGCAGAGTCTTCTACATGTAAAGTTTGTATTTTATTTTGCTTTTGAACCGCAAGTTTTTTCTCATAAGCTAATATCAATTCGGTACATTTATTATGCATTCGTCTTTCTTCTCGGGTCATTGATTCGTTGCTATGCCACTGGTGTTGCAAAACAAATCGTAAGGCAGATTTATATCTTGACAACTCTTTATTACTTTCTTCATCATTTTTATTATTAGCGGCTTCAGTAGTTGCTGGTTCCTTTACAAATATTTTAACGTGTTGCTTTTCTTCCTCTGTTTTGCAAGTTTGTGTTGCAGATGTGAATTTATTAGTATGTGGTTTTATATCTTGTCCCTTTCTCCAAATACGATATTCTCTAATAAATTGTCTATGATATCCTTTTTCTTCTACTTCTTTTTGACTTAACCGAAGAACAGATTCCTTATCTTCGAGTTTTTTTAGTATTTCCACGGACTTCTCAAATTGTCGCATTGCAACTACTTTATGTAAATGTAGTGTAGGAATCTGTGAGAAGAAAGTAGGTATTTATCTTCTGTTAACAATATTTTGCAAAATCTACGCTGATCTTTAATAATAATGCGGGATGAGATAATCCCACAATGAACATTTTTATTTTTCAAAACACCTAAATATGTTTTCACCGAATATTGAATAATATAATACGAAATTGGCAACCCTCTGTTTCTTGGCACCGACTGACATGTCCATTTTAAAGTTTTTCATCATCAACAATAATTGTGTTTTAGAGTGACAATTTCAGGCAAATTAAAGGGTTTTTCAATAACAGCGCTACAAAAGTTTTTTTAAATAAAACAAAAACGGTTTTGGATATCAATTAAATTCTTTATTCCTGTGAAAGTACGTTCGATGCCATTATGTATGGAAATCGATCTCTTTTGCATGGCCACCACGGGCACGCTTGCAGAAGTCCAGACGCTGAACCCAATTTTCGACGGTTTTCAAGCATAAATCGGCCGATACTGCTGCAATTTCACGTTCGATATTCGTACGAAGTTCATCAATCGTCGCTGGCTTATTGGCATAGACCATAGACTTGACGTAGCCCCAAAGGAAATAGTCGCACGACCGAGGCGGCAAATCGACTGGACCATTTCGTGAGATAACACGTTCTCCAAACTTGGTTTCCAATAAATTGATTGTGACATTCGCTGTGTGGCTTGTGGCGCCGTCCTGTTGGAACCACATGTCCTCGAAGTCCATATCATCCAATTGGGGCCAAAAATATTCGGTTATCATTGAACGGTAGCGATTCCCATTCACAGTAACGTGCCGGTCTTGATCATCACGGAAGAAGTACGGCCCAATTACGCCGCCGGCCCATAAACCGCACCAAACCGTAATTTTTTCGGGATGCAATGATGACTCATGGAGTACGTGTGGATTGCTGTCTGACCAATAACGCATATTTTGTTTATTGACGAAGCCATTCAGCCAGAAATGAGCCTCATCGCTGAAGATGATTTTTCGATGAAAATCCGAATCATTTTCAAGTTGTTGCTCAGCCCAATTCACGAACATACGACGCTTCTGGTGGTCAAGCGGCTTCAGTTCTTACGTCAGTTTGATCTTGTAAGGATGTAGGCCAAGATCTTTTCGCAAAATTCGCCACAACGACGTCACAGAGATGCCCAACGCTTGAGAACGACGTGTGAGAGACACATTTGGGCTTTCTGCAACTGAAGCCACAGCGGCAGCAATATTCTCGACACTACGGGCACTTCTTTGTCTCACTGGCACGGGAACATTTTTTACTGTGCCTGTGGATTCAAATTTTTCCACTAGACGCTCAATTGTTGATCTGCTAGGACAATTATGGGACCATAAATTGGACGTAGCGCTCTTAACGTTGGGGCCACTGACTCCGAATTTCGGTAGTAAATTTTAATAATTTCGGCTCGTTGTTGGCTCGTATATCTTTCCGTCATGAAATGGCAAACCTTACTGAAGAGAAATGTCAAAAGAGCGGCAAGAAATATGGCGTCGTTTGCTGTCCCTGTCTTTCTACTTTTGTAGCGTCCGTCCCTGTTGAAAAACCCTTTATATTATCTCGGTAAATGTAATGACAGGCAAAAAGACCACCCAGGAATCAGCCACATTACCAAAAAGCATGTAAACAAACAAGAAATACTTTGTTTTTCCAAGAAGAACTTTAAACATGGGGAAATGACATTATGTCTGGACGCCCGTCTTACAAGATTGATGGAATTGTGGATAGCTTTATGTTCAAAAGGATATTAGAATCCATAATGAGCATTAGACTACAGTGCAAATTGACCACCTCAAATCGATCATTTATATACACAACTATTGATCCGCAAGACTATTTGAAGAAATTAGAAAAAAAAAAAATAAACAATGACTGAGTCAGTGTTATTCGGCATAAAGACAATGTGAACTCCCACACTTCAGCCCAAATAACAGTATTTGATTGGAAATATATCTCAATAATGAGTTATCCCAGGTACAGCCCAGATTTGACACTCAATATTTGTTTTTTTTTTCCAAATTCATAAATGAAAGAACGCTCTATACACTTTACAAGTAAAATTGTATGTGTTTTTATTTGAATAAAAAATTATAAACTTTAAAATATTTTTTGATATTTAAAAGGAAATGAACTTAAGTTTCAAAATCTCCGAACTAATAGTTCGAAGAAGTGGTAAAATAATGTAGCAATCTTTATTTGGTTTAAATATAAAATGTATATCGTTAGCTGTAATGAAACGATTATGACGACGCAATACAACAAGGCCATATCCCCACATGCAAAAATTACATTATCTCTTTCCGGTGCACTATATAAAATCGGCAAAAATTAAAAAAGATTTTTATTGTCTTTTATTTATAGAAGTAATTTATTGGAAAAAATTAAAAAAAAAAATGTATCCTTATAGGATTCCGCGCAAGGATATGGTTTATTTATACCACTGCGCTTATGTGATAGCTTTATTTATGGAAGTCATTAAAGCAGGATTTCGCTTTGCTAAAGCAAAGTGGAACATCGCAAGTAGAGCACATCCACTGAGTTCTTCTCTGGTGTCCCGTCTTGGTACAGTGCGCACATATTCGTAGTGTGGTTCTTACTGGTTGTTAAAATTTCATTAAAAATATCAAAATTGTCATGGGATGTAGTTTTCAATAACTTCTGTAGGTCCCTGTTTCGTGCCAGTAAATGCAATTTGGTGGGTTGAATACCATAAGGCTGCTTAATTTAGATATATGAATATCGTCGGCGCTATCAAACTGTTCATACGAATTATAAACTCCGCAACATCCCCACATTTCACCTTCAATGTATTCATTTTCATTGTCGAATGCAATGATGTGATGCAAAAGTTCCTTGATTTGGTCTGATCATCGAGGTCCTCTCAACGTCATCGACAATTGAATCAGTGTCTGATGGAATCTCTTCAAAAACAACTTCATCCTCGATAGTTTCTATTATATAGGAAATATCGCTGTCCTTGAGTTTATTTTTTTTTTTTAGCCGGAACGGAAAACTCTTTCGACACTTGACTGATGGCACTCAAATTTAGTTTAAAAAAAAAACAATATTAATCTCTTTCATACGCTTGGTATATATACATTAGGGTGGTCCTTCGTTATATGGAGGGGAAAAAAGTGTTCAAACTGTCGGTCTCACCCCCTAGAAATATGCGAATAGCAAAAAAAAAAAAAACTGAGAAATACAAAGTTTTGGGCCAATCAAAAAACGTTTAGTCGTGGCGCAAATCGATTGAAAATTTCAAGTTTGTTTATATGGGGAAAATATGACTTTTTCAGATTTTACGAAAATTTCGTTCTATAATTTAATTTTTCCGACAAGCTGTTACATAATTCGGGATCAGTATTAAATTATCCTTTCAAAAGGCTATAAAAAAAACTTCCTATTTTTTAGACATATGACTTAAGTTGTTTTAATTTATGTTCGCAGGCAATAAGCAGATAATTGCACCAGAGATATATCACAATGGATAATTTTGATCTCAGGAGCACTGAAGGGTTAAATAAATAAAAATTAACCGAATTATTTTCCTTAAATTCCAAATAGTGGTATCAACGAGTTTAATAGAAAACTCGTTTTAGGTCATTTTTATTTTAAAATATCTTAAAATCCAAAGCTGGCCTTGGCAAATAATGGGTTAATGTTCTCGGATTTATCCCAAATTTTTGGGACGAAACTTCTACACATTTGGTTATTATATTTTAGGCGTCGCATCTAAAAATTGGACAGCACTTACAAAATATTTGAATTTTTTGCATAAATTGTCTTTTATTAGTTTGGGGTCATATGTGACCCCAATTCCAAAAGGGTTAAAGGAGTCATATTATTTTTTTCCGAAACCCTAGGCTATTAAGATAAAATATAACATTTAAAAGTAGAAAAATGATGAATTTTTGATACAAAGTATTTAGAAAGAGTACATTTACAGAATATTTCACAAAAATCCAACTTTTCTCCAAATCCGCAAAAATAAAATCCTTGTCAAAAAAATTCTGGCAGAGGGATTTACGTAAAAATTCACACAGTTAATCTGCAACATGTATTTCATAAAACCTTAAAGTGATAGATTCATTTTTTTAAATTTTGTTTAAGAAAATTTTTTCAAACATGAAAAAGGAGTTTTAAAAATTTTATCAAAAAATTTCCAATTTTCGGCCTCAATGCGCAATTGGTTAACAACGTGGTAATAAAACAATACTTCATATCTGAGTACTTATAAGTATAGAGACCCATCAAATTTCATGACCTAGTTTTTTTCGCACAAAAGTGGTCTGGGGCATTTGCTATTTCTTGGTGAGGTTTTATTCGATTTTGAAGTTTTATAGCCTTTTGAAGGGATAAGTTAATACTGATCCTGAATTATATAACAGCTTGTCGGAAAAATTAAATTATAGAACGAAATTTTCGTAAAATCTGAAAAAAAGTCATATATTCCCATATAAACACACTTGAAATTTTCAATCGCGCCACGACTAAACGTTTTCTGATTGGCCCAAAACTTTGTATTTCTGAGTTTTTTTGCTATTCGCATATGTCTAGGGGGGTGAGACCGGCAGTTTGAACACTTTTTTTATTAAAGGCCACCCTAATATACATATATATTTTTTGTTAAATATAAGCATAACTTTACACGTGGTATTTAGAATCTACCATTGAACATAAAATGTAGGAAAATTAATTAGATAAGTGGTATACCACCACGCCGGAAAGAGTTAAAGAAAATTTAAAGAACTTATCTACGCCTTTTCAAATTCTATTACAAAAATTATCACGTTATTTTCAGAAATTATCTATTGTATTTTAGAAACATCAATTGATTTTCAAAAATGGAAAATTTTTTATATGATTTTTTAAATATTTCTAGTTAGTTTTTAGTTATTATTATTATTTTTGCTAACACATTATTTAGCGGCAGCAATTCAAAATAAACAAAAAAATAAATTAAAAACAAGAAATGTTAAATCGGCCGTCCCGAATCTTTGATACCCTCCACCTGCACCTTAAACTCAATATTACAACCAATATTGGGTAGGGCTACAACTTTAAAACTGTTGTCGATACTGAAATTTTAAATCCGAATCCCAATTAAATTTAAAGTTAATTGCTTTTCTTGTTGGCCAGTTTCTATTATAATTTCTTTTTATTAAAAACAATGATCGTGTCTTCTATAGAAATAATTAATTACTATTTGAAAAATCACATTATTTTTCTCTTAGTAGAAAACCTATAAGCTCCGAAGTATTTACTTCATAGAGCACAATTGAAATTCATTACTTAACGCAGCCGGCGTTATATATCCAAAGATTGATCCATATAAGAATGTTTTGAGACCATTGAAGTCAAACGATATTTAAAAAAAAAAATCAAATAATGCTTGGCTAAAAACTTCCAGATATTAAAAAAAAGCTAATTTTTAGAAATTTTTATTTGCATTTTCTTTTTTTTTTTTTTTTTTAATTTTTAACTTTTTATTTATAATTCATTATTTTTATTCTTAATTTTTATTTTCTAATTTTTAGTATTTAACTTTTAATTTTTAGTTTTTATTTCGAATTTTTAATCTATAATATTAATAGGCAAGGGGATTTCTCGTGACCGATGTAAGTTTCACAGTTTTACCCCGATTTTGACAAAAAAAATTATCATTTGAAAGGTATTTCTTTTTAGCTGTTTTCTATATTTACAAATTTTCATCGTCTGGAACATTTTTTGGAGTTATGATCGTTTAAAGTTGTTAGTCGTTAATGTGTTTGTGTTAATGTGTTGAGTTTGTTTTCTTCACTTAAAATGAGTTGAACTGTGAAGCATACTTTTAGGGTCTGTATTAAATGAAAAATATAAATAAAACTTCCTAGAATTTGCACTCGAATTTCGAGTGCTGGAGTCTGCTAGTTTTTAATTATTAATTTTTAAAGGGTACTTTTTTCAAAAAAGACTAATTTTCTAAAAAAAAAGTACCCTTTTAAAAAAGGGAAATTTTCAAAAGGGTATTTTTTTTTTAAAAAAGTGTATTTTTTCAGAAGAGGGTGATCTTTTCTAAAAAGTGTACTTTTTGTTGGACTTTTTTATGGATTATATGTTTTCTGTATATGTGATAAGGTTAAAAAAATTCGTGGCAATACTACTAACATAACTCATGGTAGTTGTGTTTGTGTTGGTATGGTTAATATATTTACATAATTTTTTGTGACTTTTTTGTAACTGTAAATTATGTTCAACCACTAAAATATTACAAAAACACACTGGGTTTTTAGTTTATTTTTTTGAGGTGTTATAAGGATCAAGAATATACATATATACTTTATGGTGTCGGAAATTAATTTTTCGATGTGTTACAAACGGAATGACAAAACTTTATATACCCTCTGCACAGTGGTGTGGAGTGTATACAAATTTGAAAAATATGAAATAAAATGGAAAAGGTTATAGGGTAACGAATTTGTTATATACAAGAATAATCCGACCTGACAAAGAATAGACTATAAATTTGGGGAAAAAGGTGCAATAAGTTAGTTAGATACTCGCCGTTCCCACGCGTATCCCAAAAAATAGACGCCTTAACCTTGCCTGCAGATGAAACCGTCTTCGCCTTCTTTGGACACGATTGTCCCATTTCAGTCGACTGTTCTGACTGTTCCTTTGTCTCAGGTGTGAAGTGGTGGACCCATGTCCTATCCATGGCTACGAATCGACACAAAAACTCGGATTATTGCGGTGTAACATCACCAAACGCTCTATTGGAACATCTTCACGAATAGGCACCCGTCCTGCGGGCAGCTTTCATTTTGTGGATTTTCTTAATCATTTCTAGCGTGGTCATTTCAATTAGTCGACCACTACAGTGTTTGTCTTGGCAGCTCGTAGGGCCTCGTTTAAACTCTACCATCCAATATTTTATAGTCGTAAACGAAGGAGCAGTCACCCCCAGAGTATAATCTAGCTCGGCTTCAATATTGGTGAGACCTTTCAGATGAAAGTATTGAATTACATAACGGTGACCATTTTTTTTCCATGTGTACACATTCACTGAGATCTTTTACTTTGATGGATAAAAAGAAAAAAAAAATACTAACAGCGTGGCACTTTTTTTTTATATTCTGATTTTGAACGGCAGAGGTGCGTAACCAAAAAGCCAGGGTATCCCACTCGTTTAGCCTCCTTACACAACCATTACCTACGCAATGAAGGTTAGGGCGAGCTATTTAATATACAAAAACCTTAAACTAAAAACCAAAGGTTATGTAACATAACCAGTAAGCATGGAAAAAGGTACATAACCTAACTGAATGCTGACCAGCAACCACGGGGACCACAAAGCGAACACAGAAACGTTAGTTTCTCTTATTCGAGAATAATAAAAGAAACGAAGCGGTGCCTTGAAACTTATATTTAACCAAAGTATTTTTTTAAACTTTCTTTTAACTCTTACTCTCTATCTGTCTGTCGTGGGGTAACCCCATTCCCCCTTATCCAATTGATCTGAAACTTGGCCCATAGTCTTGTTGTGACTATAGATTAATTTTGGGGTAGTCACAGTCACGCACTGTCACGCAGTGATCTAAATGTCATTTCCCCTCGCACGATAGATCTGAAACTCGATCGATATACTTGCTGTGAAAAAAGATTAACTTTGACATAGTCATGCACAGTCACGCATAGTCACGCACAGTCACGGAGAGATTAAAACATCACTTCCCCTCATCCGATAGATCTGAAACTTTGTCCATAGACTTGTTGTGGCTAAAGATTAATTTTAAGAAAGTTACATACAGTCACGTATAGTCACGCACAGTCACGGAGTGATTTAAACCACATTTCTCCTCATCCGATCGATCTGAAATTTTGTCCATAGACATGTTGTGACCAAAGATTATTTTAAAATAGTCACGCAAAGTCACGGAGAGATTGAAAAAACCCATATGTATAAGTTAAGAAAGAGTTTTAATAAAAACTTTGTTTTTATGGGTTAGATTATTTAAAGAATACACATGTTGGAAAATATTTGTAAAATACTTATTCCTGTTGTATGACGACAATATGTACAGTAGCGAGAAAAAAATGCAGCTCGATGCCATATGATCTTCAGGATCGTGTCTGTTGAATTATTTAAGTGATTATGTCTTGATTAGAATAAAACATTTTTTTTTTTGCTTTTTAAGAAAATTATCGCTTATGTTATACGAGAAAAAAAATGCAACTCCTTGAAATTCAAAAATTTTGTTTAAATTAAATTAATACTTATTAAATTTTTCTTAAAATTAATATTTTGTGGCATAGCCATTATTTGCTATTACCGCATTTAATCTGGATGGCATGGAATCGACTACGGATATAACATGATTAGGAGAAATATTTTTCCATTCTAATTTTACAATTTCTGCAATTGCTGCAAATTTGATGTTTTATTTTTCTTTACTTCCCGATCTACAAGCTCGCATTAGTTTTCTATGGGGTTGAGATCGGGTGATTGCGGAGGCCACTCCAAAACTTGCACATAATGGTCGCTTAAAAACTTGCTATCTAAGCGACTTGTGTGCTTAGGATCATTACCCTGCTGAAATATGCTTCCAGGGGCCATTTTTTTCTTGAAAATGGGGAAGCATGTGCCCTTCCAAAATTTCGCAGTACTTAATGGTGTTCATTATTCCCTAAATTTTGGTTATGGGACCTGTACCATCACGAGAGAAGGCACCTAGATTTTTACATAAATACATCTTATTCCTTAGCCCACACCATTATTGAACCCCCGCCATGTTTAATAATTGGCAACTGATATCTGGGCGAATATTTTTGTTTCGGCGTCCGGTGCACTTAATTTCTGCATCAGAGCCAAATAAATTAAATTTGGATTCATCGCTCCACAAAACTTTGGCCCACTGCTTCTTCGACCAATGGAGATACCGTCTGGCAAAGTCAAGCCGATTTTTCTTACTGACCATACTTATAAGTGATTGCTTGGGTGGTCTTCTAGCTAATAAATTTGCCTCTTTTAATCGATTTCTGGCCGTGTGAAAGCCAATAGGAACTCCTAATTGTTCGTTAGCGTAACTGGTCACATCTACTGCCGTCTTCCGTGGGTTGATTTTTACAATTTTTTAATTTAACGGTCTTGGCGGGCAGTGGATTTTCGTGGTCGGCGACTTCCTGACTTTCTCTCCACATTATTTCTTTGACGGTATCTTTTTTTGTTTTTTAAAGTACGTAGTTAGTTTTTTTTAAGCCTAGTTCCGCGAAGCCGAGTGGCTTGTCTGCAGATTCTAATTTGACTAGTTTTTTTTTTGCAGCGACAGACCAAAGCTTCTGGTGGGAATCGAACCCACGACCCCCGCATGATAGGCGACTACGCTACCTACTCACCTACCGGGGCGCTCGATGCAATCAGGCAAACCGTTGATTTGTTAATGTCAAATTGATGGGCAACTTCATTCATTGATTACCTGACAGCTGTTTCTATTAAAAAATTAAGTTTTCAAATTTTTAATTCAATTTTTATTTTAATAACAATCGGGCCTATTCCCTTTGGCGTTGTCGTTTTAATTGTAGTTTCTATGTCGTTGTCGTTTTTATCGTTGCTTCGTTCCAAAATTGACATTCTTGAAATACAGTCATGTGAAAAATAATAGGGACACTTATATCGAAATAGTTAAAATCCCAATTCTGTTTTAATTTTCAAAAATTTATCAAACAGATAATATAAATTGTTTGCTGGGATGTCGATGTGGAAAAGAACCGTTATCAGAGCAAAAATATTTTGTACAGTTTCGCAGTTGTAGATCATTTTGTGTAGTGAGGTCATTTTAGAGTGTGCTAAATAATAGGGACGCGAATATTGAAGTGATTGAATATTTGAAGTATTGGATTTTTTAAATATTTGCAGACGATAAAGGTATTGTATATGAAATGGTATATAAATATAAATTGAAAAAGTAACCATATAATATAATTTAGTCATTCAATATGGGCAGAGGACAACATTGCAGCGCCGAGCTTCGCAAACAAGTAAAAAACATTCACAATCAGGGATTTTCATACCGGAAAATAGCCGAAACGTTGAATTGCTCTAAGAGAATGGTAGAGAATGCAGTAAAATATAAGATCCAGAAAGAAACACGTGGACGAAAATCAAAAATATCATCAACTCTTGAAAGAAATATAGTGAGATTTGTGAAAAAGAACCCCTTTACATCTTCTAGTCAAATCAAAAAGGAATTTTCTTTGGACGTCGACACTTCCACTATTCGCAAAAGGCTAATTAATCAAAATTTAAAAGCAAAGAGACCCAGAAAAGTACCTTTTTTGTCCAAACGAAATGTTAATAGAAGATTACTTTTTGCTAACGAGCATGCCAAGTGGCCAGTAGAGAAATGGCGCAATATCCTGTGGTCAGATGAGACGAAATCCAACCTTTTTTACCCTGACTGCGGTACTCAACATGTGCGCAGGCCAGTGAACACAGCTTTCAAACCGCAATATACAGTTAAAACTGTAAAACATGGAGGAGGGTCAATTATGGTGTGGGGATGCTTCTCTTACCAAGGTGTCGGTCCGATATACCGAATTGAGGACACAATGACAGCAGTGACTTATTGCAATATTTTAAGCGAAGTATTGTTGCCTTATGCTGAGGAAAACATGCCGCTTCGATGGGTGTTTCAGCAAGATAACGACCCGAAGCACACATCGAAGCTAGCAAAAAAATGGTTCTCGGATAACATTATCAACGTACTAAGCTGGCCTGCTCAATCACCGGACCTGAATCCGATCGAAAACTTGTGGCAAGAAGTAAAAGTAGCTTTGAGGAGTAAAAAAGCAACAAACAAAGATACACTCTGGTCACTAGTACAGGATGCGTGGAAAGCTATTCCCCAGGCCACATGCCAAAAATTGGTTGACTCAATGCCTCGCCGATGTAAAGCTGTTATTCGAAGTAAAGGATTTGCAACGAAGTATTAAAAAAACAATATTTAAAAATTAAAAGTATTTTCCAAAAAATAAGAACATAATATTTTTTTTCTTAAAAACTTTGCAAATGTCCCTATTTTTTTTCACAACATAATTTCGATTATGTTATTGGAATAATTTTTTTTTTCTTATTTTATATTGATTTCGAATTTTTTGCTCTTGTGTTCCTATTGTAGGAATATAAGACTATTAGAAAATAAAAACACTACTCCAAACTTAATGAAAATTTTCTTTTTATTTGTATTCTAATGAAAAAGCCCAGTGTGTCCCTATTATTTTTCACATGACTGTATATTGAAACGAAGAAGAGAAGTATCGGACAGAAGTTATTTCGGACACTAATTTTTCAAATTGCTGCACTGTCATTATTTTTATTTGTAAATTAATTTTTTTGTAGTCGTTTCAACTTCGATACTAACAATGGCGACGGCAGAAAAAACGTTTCTTTGTCGTTATTATCTTTGTTTCAAAATGGATAATAACAATATAATTTTCGATACATGTCGATAAAGCCAACAGTGATGTCAAACTATCGTTTTTATTTTGTTTTCAAACGACAATGCCAATGGGAATAGGCCCCAATAGTTGACTTACTTTTACTTCTAATACATTGCGTTGCATTTTTTCTCGCCAAATTGAACAAATAGAACAAATTTGGCGAGAAAAAATGCAACGCAATGTATTTAAAAAATATAAAAAAAATTTAAGTTTGCAGAAAAGCAAACAACGCTTAATGATGCTAATAATTATATTTAAAATGCAGCGAATAAAAAAACAAAAGTTGAATTGGATAACCGTTATTAGTTTCGAGTCTCGATCGAATATCATATGGCACAGAGTTACATTTTTTTCTCGCTACTGTATATCAAGTGAAAGAGGGGAGGAGACTCCGCTGTTTCAAAAAAATTTCGTTTTATTATATTAGGACAAAATGATGCGAAAATGTCCTTAAAATTTTCATTCTCGAATATCCTAAGGATTTCGAATCAAAAAATCTTAGAAAAATATACACTTGCTAGAAAAAGTATTCGTACACTGGAAGATGAAATTTTTAAATATCAATAAAATATTTTGACTTACGAACTTTTTTGTTGACACATTGAGAATTTCACTTGTTTTTCAAACAACTTACGGAACGTTTGTACTTTATTTTTTTTTTTTTGTCTAGAATGCGAAAAACGTTTGGCAAATATAAGTGCCGGAAGAAGAATTCGCACATTTACAATGAAGGGAATCCCACAAATTATCCAACGACGCACAGGTCTGCTACACCACTTTTATTTAAGTAGACGACAAACTTGTTTATATAAAGATATTTTGATTAAATCAGATTGTTTTTGGAAACTATATTTTGAGGATAATCCCAAAATCAAAGAAATCGGCGCCGAGGAGAGAAACATTTTTCTAAAGCTTAGAAAATCTCTTCGTGAAATAGATCAAATAATAGACAAAAGCCACTCCTCAGTGCAGTATGGCGTTCAAACCAAACTAATTCTATTTGGTCAAATCCCCTGTCTGGTCGCCCCTCTAAACTAACTGAGAGCAAAAAAGCGTACAATTTTGGCGGCAGTAAAACAAAATCCCAGAATTACTGTTCCTAAATAAATTATAACATTAAGAAAAAATCTGACTATCATGATCGTGTAGCACGTAGAAAGAGTGTGTAAACAAGGCTCCAGAATTTTGGGAACGAGTTTTATTTTCAAATGAAAAAAGTTTTGCATTTTCTCCATTAAAGGAAAAAGTTAGTTTGGCGAAAAAGTGGAACTGCATAAAATAAAGAAAATCTTTTGTCAACGGTTAAACACAGTAAAGGTGGCCAAGCAACTGGGTTGGTAATCTCTTGTTTATTGAGTCTATAATGAATTAAACTGAATACATAAATATTTTAAAACAAAGTTGAAAACAACGAGCAAACAGCAGCCAACAAGAAATGTGAAACTGAGGTTGTTCTACAATATACTACATATTAATTGGAATCACCACTACAATCATCCGAACTTAGCCCTGTATAGAATTTGTGAGTTTTATTGGAGCGCAAAATCCGTCAGCACAAAATAACCACAAACCAATTTTTAACTTAATTTTTTATTTTAAATTCTTTCACCCATATTCATAAAAATTAAAGTGTACTTCAAATAGACTTTATAGTATGTTTTTCATACAAAATTTGTTGATAAAGTCTACTCGAAATACACTTTAATTTTTATGAATACGGCTGTTTATCTTTAATTTTTAAAGGACACTTTTTTAAAAAAGGGTATTAACAATAAGAAATACGACATATACCTACAACATATCTTAAGAAAAACAACAAACACACTGAACATTTTTATTGATTTTAATATTGAGTTTAAGATGCAGGTGAAGGGTATCAAAGATTCGGTACAGCCGAATTTAACACTTTTCTTGTTTCTTTTAATTGCAGATTGGTTCATAATATCATATAGCTCAGTAATCACCTCTTTATTTCGTTGTAGTTTCTTCAGTGCCGGTTGAGAAATTTAACAAGTGTTCAGTAAAGATATTATGTAAAATAGGACTTAATGAATGAATCTTGTGATAAAGGTAGGATTTTATCGGTTCAAAATTTTTGATCAATCTTTCAATCGCTGGCAAAAGGCTAAGCCATCGTGTTGGTACATGTATGTCATAACATGTCACTCCATTTAATATGCTTCCACTCAAAGAAATCTTTTAATAATTTTTTTTTTGTTGAACTAAATTCATTTTATACTTTATTCCATAGTCTCTGCATTAATAAAATATGTAAGGGACAACCAATGGCACCGATTTCTGAGTCGTCCTTCTTTAGATCAGTAAATACGCCTTGATATTTTCCAAAATTAACTCGAAAATGGTCAGCAAAAAAGACAATTAAAGAACTGCAGAAAGTTCACTTTCAAAGAATAAAATGATAATACGGTCCGAACAATTTTTATTTACCAGCTCACTGTGGCTGAAATTTTAATTTCATTGGCCAAAAGTCCAATTTTTTGTAACCGATTTTTAAAATTTTAAAGCCATTTTGTAGCTAATATATTCAAATTAATGTAGCCAAAAAATTAGGTTAAACTATTGCTAATTGTGGGCGTGGCATGCTCACAACTTTTTTTAATTTCAGAAAAAGGTAATTTTTTTTTTATCAAAAATAAATGGTTACTACTCGGAAGTTATCGTCGATAATGACCTGCGGTCTTCTTTACAAGATTGGTAGGATTGCAGTCTTTAGTTGTTGTAAGTGGTCACAACTCCACCGTTTAATATTAGGGGTGCTCCGAAATATTTATTAAACTACTATATTTGTTGTCAAATTTCAACTTTAGTGGAATAGAACATCCAGGGAACAAAAGGGAACAAGAAACGTATACCACCCAGAGAAAGGTGAGTGTTCTCTTTTACCCGTTGTATACTTTTGCACCCGTGACGATCCGCGGTTAGAACACTTTTTTCATTTTAATGAAATTACTCAAGAAAATTTCAAAATCATTATTTGCTTATTACGCAGATGATACTGCGTTAATTTCTTCAAACAAACTTACAAGTGCACTCCTGAAGAAAATGGAAAAGGGACTTGAAAAATGCAGTAAATATTTTCACAAATGGAAAATCAAAATTAATACAAACAAGACCCAAGCAATAATTTTTCCATTCAACAAATCTCCCAAAAGACTGCCAATACGCCATCTTCTTATTGGAAATAATACCATAAATGTACTTAATCATGTCAAATACCTCGGAGTTGTCTTGGACGAAAAGCTTACACTTAAACAACATATTATGGCTACGTGCCAAAAAGCTAACTATAAAATCATTTAAAGCATTATGGCCACTTCTAAATAGGTCATTTCTAAACCCCAAAAACAAAAATCTCCTATTCAAAAGTGTTATAAGGCCAATATTAACATACGCGTGTCCTATTTGGAGTGACGCTGCCAACTGCCACCTAAAACGCTTACAAATTATACAAAACAAATGTCTTAAAATGATAAATAAAAAGCCCTGGAGGTATCCTACAAATCTTCTTCATGAAGAAACAGGTTATGAAAAAATTATCGATTTCATAACAAGGATTAACAACAATTATTTTGCCAAAATTGAAAATTCCTCTTACCCACTGATAAGAGAATGTAGAGAAGTAACGTAAAATTAAAAAGAAATCACCAAATTAAAAATTATATGCTTATAGAGGTCTATTATTTTTAATAAACGTTCTATAAGCATATAAATATTTTCAGATAGTATTTGAATTTATTAAATCATATAAAGGTTTTTTCCCTCCCATTTTCCTTTAAAAATCATTAAAAAATAAAATAAAAACTATTTAATGTCTTTAGATCCTATATATTATTTGTTGCAATATCTATGTAAAGATAAGATCTCATATGTAAATATCAAATTTGTTAAAATATGTAAATAAAGGAAGAATATATAATTGAAAAAAATTTATTGAATTCTGTCAACAATATCTTAAGTAAAAAAAATTCAAAATTTTTGTAAAGGAAACATATTTATTTTGATAATAAATACGATGGACACACTATAATTCAATGAAAACTTTTAATTTTCAATCATTTTTAAATCTTCTTATCCATTTTAGCCTTATTTTCTATTTTTCCAACTGCTTCTAACGCTTAAATTTAAATACACATTAAATTGAAATGACATTGTCAAAAAGTTGATTAAAAACGATTAACAACAAAAATTAAGAGTTGATTTGAACAAAAACAGAAACGTTACAATTTGTGTAAATATCAAAATCGTTTTGATATTTGCTCAGTTCAGTGTCAACTTGGATCTTTTGCTTTGAGCAACTGCGCAAAACCAGCCATACAGACATACACTGAAGTATTATTTTGTACAATTTTTATCAATTCCTTGATGAAATGTAATAGCCTGCCAATGTTTTTTATAGTTTTTGCTGTATTGTTTAGTATCTAGAATCTTTTAACGCATCGATTGCTCGCGCACGACTTTTACATTTTCGCTAATAACTCTTAAAATTAAATTTAAAAAAATTTTGTATTTACCTCGGCAAGCATTTTTTGTAAAACACCGGGTTCTCTTCTTGCTTCAGAACGTCCTTCGCTATATGTTTGATTTCTGCCTCTTTGACCGACCATATTGTAATTATTTTGTGGAAAGTTATTGGGAAAATCTCCTTGAAAATTGTCACCACCCCAGTTAGAAAAATTAGACGGCATTTGATTTCCATTACCACCAAAGTTATCAACACCACCCGTGCCAAACAACGACATAATTTTATTGCCAATATTTTCTAATGCCGGTAGAGGCAAATTAGCGACAGGATTATTACGAATTTCGCCCAAATTGGTACCACCTCTAAGATATGGTACAGTTCTATGTTCCAAAGCCTTCTCACGTGCCATCTTTGCTGAGTAACCTTTGCGAATATAACGGTTGAACCATTTACGACCAGAACCACTTAAACCTTGAGTATAGTTATCCTGAAATTTCTCATCATTGTAGCGATTGTCATAACTTATACGTTCATCACCTCCACGATCGAAATCACCACCACTTCGACCGTAGCCCTCGCCGATACGATTGGAACCACTACTTCGACCATAGCCCTCACCGATACGTTTGGAACCACCATCACTACGCCTGAAACTCCCGCCACTTTGACCAAAGCCCTCACCACCATTATTCCCATCGAAACCACCACTACGATCGAAATATGATTCTCCACTGCGATTAAAACCCCTAACCATACTATTGACTTCACCACCAATATTTGAAGTAGCACTCCAACGTCCGGGAGTCGGATATTCTATCATATTTTGCGTTGACACACTGCTGGTGGGAAATTGTAAATTTCGTGATGACATATTTGATTGGAAAGACGATGGGTCCACGAAATTAGTATTAGAGCGATTACTTATATTATCGGGAACAAATTTGTTTCCAAAATTATTGTTGTCGAAATTAGTGTTACCAAAATTTCCAGCATTGTTGTTGCGGAAATCTTTGACGCCATAATTGTTCCCAATCACACGTGAATTTCTTTGAGTATTGAAATCATTAAACATTGGCGGCGGTGGTGGTGGTGTTGCCTGTCGCCTCTGGTCGTTAGAATTTCCAACTAATTTCACCTGCAATGTGTATCCCTCATAGTTATAACCATTTCTAGCACGAACAGCATTAATAGCATTGCTTAAAAAAAAGATTATAAAGAAGTAAGTTTTAACACACATGTATGACATACATACATACATATTGAAAATATGTATAAAAAAAAATCTCTATAATACATACCTTCCGTTATCAAACTGTACTGTCGCAAATGCCGGATTACCGCGATTGTTCACATCAATTGATACCAATTTACCAAAAGGCCTGAAGAACTCATCGATATCTTTTATACGGATATCTGGTGGTAAATTTCCTACATATACACGGTCCATTTTTTTCTTTTAAGATAAAGTAGAAATTAAAATTTTATTTTTACAATTTAGTATTGTAGCGCACGAAACTTTTAGCTTCCCGTTTGCAAATGGACGAAAGTGATGCCGAAACCAATCGTTAAAAATAGAGTTGCCAAGCTTCGATTTCTGTATCACATAATAAGGGATGAAATTGCAGGTTGAACGTAACATGGCGTCTCGACTAGCCACAATTCATGACAGTGTTCAAGTCAATGGCTAGTGGAGACCACTAATGTTCATGTCATGACTAAAAATTCCAACTTATTGCCATGACAGAAAGTCTGTCATAAACTCAGCCATTAAAATGGCCCAACTTAAATTAAATAAAAGAAAAATTATTAATATTCTAAAATAGGATTCATTCAAAATCTTGTGCTTTTTCCTTAATTTTTTCTTCTTCAATTTATATTTTCAGTTTTTGTAACTCTTTTAAAGCATTGAATACAATAACACATTTTTGTTGTTTACGGTTCAAAGACATTTCGGATATGAAATGTCTAAACATAATTTGCCCACTTTGCGTTTTCTCTCATTTTGTTTCTCTGACTTGAACATGAACATTGTCATAAATTATAGCTAGTCGAGACAGCGTGTAATTTTCATATGGTTTAAGCTGCGTTCACACTACGTGTTGCTCGTGTTTTTCTATTTTTTTTTGCACGTGTAATTTGTACACATAGTGTGAACCCTTTCAAACATTGTTTATGTACAACACATTTTGCAAGACATATGTAAAATTTTCAATTAGAGCAGGTTCTATTTTGGCAAGATAAACATATGAAAATACAACACTGCTTGTGGCGAAAGAAAAACAGAGTAAATTATAAAGATTAATATAGAGAGAAAAATAAATTGTTTAATATTAATTAACAATTAAAAATTATACAAAATATATATCTTTATTTTTAACAATATTTTCTGTAAATTCACAAATTAAATAAGCTGTTGTTTACATTTAGAGGTTATGTCATACGGAAATACACATGTACGTTTGAACGCAAAAATTATGAATTGTATGTAAAACGGCAATTTTGACACACGCACGGAATTACGTGTGGATCGTAAAACTGAATTTACACATGGAAAATACACATAGTGTAAACACACCTTTAATAAAATTTTCACATAGTTTCAAATGGATCACATAAGATAAGATAATACAAAATTTCCTAAAGGTGCTATTACACGAAGTGTTTTTTACATATGTACTGTCACTTTTTTTATCCATATGAAATTCCTCATGTCTGTCAAAATTGTCTTTTACATACGATTTATAATTTTTGCTATCACACGTGCATATGTATTTCCGTATGACATAACCTCTAAATGTAAACAACAGCTGATTTAATTTGTGAATTTACAAAAATTTATTGTTAAAAAAAGGTTATATATTTTTTAATTGTTAATTAATACTAAACAATTTATTTTTCTTTCAATATTAATCTTTAAAATTTACTCTGTTTTTCTTTCGCCACAAGCAGTGTTGTATTTTCATATGTTTGTCATGCAGAAATAGAACCTGTTCTAATTGAAAAATGTACATGTGACTTTCCTCATGTATTGTACATAAACATTGTTTCATATGTATCACACGATGTGTACAACTTTTGTTGTGGGAAAATTTGACAGTACATATGTAAAAAACACATCATGTAATAGCACCTTAAAGATACATTGCATTTATGATGTACATTAATTCAATAATTTTAATTAAAAGATTAAAGAGGTAAAATAATTTAGTAAACTTGTAATTGCTGCCACTAACGATGATTAATGTTACCCTGTTGAAAATTTAATAAAAATTTGTTGGATTACTGCAAAATTGTAATTAAAATTTTAAAGGTGCTATTACACGATGTGTTTTTTACATATGTACTGTCACTTTTTTTTATCCATATGAAATTCCTCATGTCTGTCAAAATTGTCGTTTACATACGATTCATAATTTTTGACAGTACAAATGTAAAAAACACTTCGTGTAATAGCACCTTAAGATCTACAGACATACGGTTGACAAACACAAACGATTAAAACAAAAGTATAAACAGCTGTTTTTATACAAAAGCATTTTTATTTCAGTAGTGCCAATTATATTTTTTTTCTACTTTATTAGAATAGAAAAACATGCATGATTCTATATAAATTTGACTTAAATATACAAATACTTATTTACAATGCATTATTATAAAGTAAAAATAAATAAATAAATTTACTTAACCGCTTTTGATTATTAATGGAATTATAATAGCACTTCATTTTGCGATTAATTTTTTTAACGAAACAAAATATTTCATAGCACAAATATCTTTTACATATTTTGTTATATATATTTTTTTTAAACCTAGTTCCGCGAAGCCGAGTGGCTTGTCTGCAGATTCTAATTTTGGCTATTTTTTTTTTTTCGCAGCGACACACCAAAGCCTCTGGTGGGAATCGAAACCACGACCCCCGCATGATAGGCGAGCATGCTACCTACTCACCTACCGGGGCGTGGTCGTGTAGTCATGTAGCTGTGTTGGTGTCAAAATAATCGTTTTCATATAAACGTGAGTATTATATTTTTGACAGGCTGTGTTCGTGTAGCTGCTGTCGTCTATGTGTTTCATGCATAATGCAGCAATTTTTTTTGCTTTGACATTACCCCTACAAGAACAGTGACGGTCATTTGACCGGTGATATGACCGGCACTACTGACTAAAGTGTCGGTCATCGCGTAGAACAAAGTTTCTATCATTTTATTAAGGCAAATATGCCAAAACTGACCGAAACTTTTGTGTACATGTGATTTTGCATCTTACTCTAACCTATGAAAGTATGTAAACCATATAATATATATCTGAACTGCTCACTCTACCGCTGTTTAGTAGTCAACGATGATAGATATATCCATCATCGCTGACCGGTCATACTTGATGGCTATATACATCATCATTGACCGGTCACGCTTGATTATAATGAAACACGACTTATTATTTTTTATTTATATTTATTTATTGTATTAAAAATCAAAAATTCAAAAATAGAAATAAACATTAATATATTAAAAACAACAATATCACCAATTCCGAAACGTGTCGATAACTTTGAGACAATGTTTGCTGACTTTTCACTCGAACCATCCCTCAAAGCGGTTCGTAACTTAGCACTGAATAAATTGACTAAACTCAATAGAAATTTCCGGTAATGGGCCTTAGTGCAATCAGTAGGTTCTTAAAGAAAACAATATATTATAACACATATATATCAACAATTTATATTAAAGCTCACCTTTTTTGTGTTGTGAATTAACAATTTCGGCCAAAACTGATACACTCCATTTGGAAAATTGTTTGTACAGAACGGTGTGTGAGATATTGTGATAATACCTCCATAAATCAATTTGTTCAATATTTTTAGATCTTTATTCTTTTGAAAATTAATTTCATTATGGACGAATTTATGGATACTGCACATTCCTTAATATTCATATTATCAACATTATATTCCACACTATATTCCAGAATGGCATAAATTAAAACATTCGAGCCAAATATTAAAAAAAACATATCCATGTTATGGCAACAGACTGAAAGATAGATATAAGGATTAATGTAAAATTCTGCAAGGAAGATTTACTTTGTTTCTAGCTAGACTTTTTAATAAAATGTCAGTACATTACCTTAATAAGTTCATTTGGTGATTGCGCATCTATTAACAATATATTTATGCGATTCCTAAGAGGTATAAAAGTTCTAGATTGAAAGTTTGTGAAGATTCTACAGCAATATCTTAAGTTAACGATCCAACAGGAATAGGCCACAAGCGAGCAAAAAATATATTGTGGAAGGGTATAATGGAGGGACGTGCCACCACAATTGAGAATTGCACTAACGAATCCACTGACATATTTTGAAGAATCCTAAAGAAACAACAAAAATTAACTTGAACTTTTTAATTTAATTTTAATTTAATTAATTACTTACCTTTCCTTAACAGTAACAATGACAGTCATATGTTTTTAAATAGAAAAAAACTGCAAATGTGTTAGTACAAAAATTGTTTATGTGTTAGTTTCAGTCATTCATTTCTTGTAGGGACACGTTATTATTTGGTGGGAAACAATAGTAAATAAAGCGTTTTTAAATATAAATAAACAAAAAATAACAATAAAATAAAATGAATTGTTCAAATCGAAATCATTTTTGTTTTGTTTGTGGCTTATATGCACCTACTAAAAAATTTCCTAATGTAACTCGTAGTGTTGTTACTGGGTGTGAAGCTTATTTTGTTGTTGCATACGTTCCAAATTTATGGTATGTTCAAAAGTTGTTTGTGATTATTGTTATCGTGGTTTGGTAGCATGGAAAGGTCATAATTCAAAACATCATTTAAAATACGTTCAACCATTTATTGGGCTACCACGTACAGAACATTCACCTGATGCTTGTTATTTTTGTTTATCATATCCAAAAACAGTTGGTTTTAAATACAATACAATACGTGAAAAAATTGAATATGCTGATGTTGATTCAATAATTTTTGCTAAAATACGTTCTGAAGAAAACGGCTCCTTCCGGAGAAACATTTGAAATAGAAAGTAATATTGATATGCTTTCTGAAGCATCTGTACCAACAACATCTTCTGAATTTGTGCCAACAACAAATGAATTAGGATACAAAGTTAAGGTGGCCAGAAATTTTCAAGAATAAAAGAGTGTAGTAAAGTTTTAAAATTTTTTTTATTAAACATTAAATTGTATTATGTATTCAGACTTTTTATACCCTATACCACTATGTGGTTTGGGTATAATGACTTTGTGCTGCTGTTTGTAACAACCAAAAATATTTGACCTAGACCCATCTTTAATTATACCGATCGAATCAGAATCACTTTTTGAGTTGATTTAACAATGTCCGTCCGTCCGTCTGTGTGTCCATGTAAAGCTTGTAATCAAACTGCAGGTCGCAAATATGAATATATTTTGATGAAATTTGGTTTATAAGCTTTTCTCGGCCATGGGATGAACGCTATTGAAATTTGTGAGAATCGGTCCATGTTCAGACCTAGCCCCCATACAAATTACCCCTATGAAATCGACATAAATTGCCATAAGATCCAAATTGTCATATAGATCTTACACAAATTGGTTTTGTATGCGTTCATTACATCCATTAATGAGTAGTCCAAAAATGATCCCTTTGGCCCCATATAGACTGCTTCCCGATCTTCACTTAAATCTATTAAAAACAAAAATATTGCACTGATTCTTCTCAAATTTTTTTTGTATATATTTTTGTAAAATACAAGAGACTTTACCAAACATAACCAGGATTGGTCCATTTTTGGACCTAGTCCCCATATAGATATAGCATCCGATATGAACTTTTTCATATCTGCAGCCAAAAAAATTAATAAAAATCCCACTCAAATTTGGTTTTTGCTTATTTTCTATGTCCAGTTAGTTTTTTTTTTTTTTTCTTTTTTTTGGGCCTAAGAGATAGGGTTTCTAAACGCATGGTATAGGGTATCGTATAGTCGGTCTAGACCGACTATAATTTTCTTACTTGTTTGTATTGAGATAAATTATAATAATAAAAACAAAAAATAATAAAACAAAACTTTAACATATTTCATTAACGTAAATGTACATAGGTATATCTTTGTATTGAGATCAATTTTAATAATAAAGACAAAAAAAAAATAATAACAAAATGAAACTTAAACATTTTTCATTACCATAAGTAATAGTTAAAAAAAAAAAATATTTCACTATGCATATTTTTCGCTGCATTTGGCTTTTTTTAATAAATTTATATCTTTACAAGATAATTTTGAAAATTCATCACACGACATGTTCAGATTGACTTTAATTTTAATTGCACACAGCAACGTTTCAACAAGTAGTTGACTTTTTTCTTTTGTCCAATAATGAAATATTAGGCTGAAAACGCGTTCGTTGTCTGCGTTTGTACCAGGTAGCGTCATTATATATTTTATTGCGACCATTACATTTTTAAAATTTATTTCGTAGGTTTTTAAAATCTGAACAATGAATTCCCACCGCCTAGTTAGTGGTTCTTGTTGTTCTTCACAAGAACTATATTTTGCAATTAATATTTGCTCAATTATTTTAAATGAGTCGTAAAGTTCATTGTCATCACATAGGTCGTCACTGTTTTCTTTAATTAATTGAAAAAATTTGTTTTAGGGCTTTAATGAAATCCTTGCCATTTAAAGCTAAATATTGAAAATTTTAAGCATTTTCAAAAAATCTCTTAGACCATTTATCCATGTGCGTATTTAATGCAAGATAAAAATGTGTTGCTTCTACATATTCTCTTTTCAGTATACCCTCCCTTTCCAGTTTCTTCAACAGATTATCCGCTGCAAATGGAATAAATGTATCGTTTAAACGATCATAAATTTTTTTCCTTAAATTGTAGAAAAGAGACGTAACTTCGATTGCAGTTATATCGCTCCTTTCTGATTTTTTTATTGTCTCGTTAAATGACTGCATTGTTGGGTGTAGGAAAAGCAACCAAAATTCGGATGTTTCATTAGTAAAAAAAATTAACCAGCAATAAAGGAGCATATTTTTCTTCAGAGAGAAAGTACGATTTTAGACTTCCGTACAAGCTTAAAATCCTTTCAGCGCAAGGAAATAATGATAACCATCGTGTCTTGGAATGCGATAACAAGCTTATATACTCTAAACCAATAAAGTTACAGAATTCTTTTAGTTTTTCAACCCTGACTGTATGAATCGAAAAATGTTGATATATTTTAAAGCATATCGTATAAACATCGATTAAAATTATTTTTCCAGTAGAAGTATTTAATGTATTGCTTAATATGTGTGCTGCACAACCTATGGCTAATAACTTACGTTTCAATTTTTGCTCCAAAAAGTGATGCACATTGCAAAAGGTTTTTTTTTTCAATGTTTCCGAAATTGACTGCTGCATTATCTGTGACATATGCTATTATATTTTCTTCTAGATTAAATTTATAAATATCGGCTAAAATTATGTGTGCAATTTTGGCGGCCTTTTCATCCGGTATGCTGTGTATATTTAAAACGACAGTTTTTATCTCAAATGTGTCCATACAGAATAACTAGGCAGTCCTGGAACCAATTTTATAGCTTTGTGATTAGAAGCGTCACTAGCTATTACCACAAAAGTTGTTTTTAATAAATCATCTTTGATTTTTGAATCGGACCAATCACTTATCACTGACATTAACCCTTTTAAATTTAACTTGTGGTAAAACTAAGGCATTACCACAAGTTAAATTTAAATTGTTAGTGGTGTTTCGCAGATTTGATGTGCAATCCATATCTCGAAGTGAGTGGTCATGTTTGACATTGTGATACGTCCAAACTAACTCCGTATGAACAGTTTTTAATTCTTCTAAATTGAAGTGTATATGTGGGCTAACGTCGTCGTGAGTTACCTGTACTGTTGTTTATTAAGGATGTGTCTTGTTTAAATCTTTATTAAAACAAGTTTTATTTCTTTTCTATTGTTCTAAGACCTGTTTAGGCAAGACTTGTTCTGAAAGAACATCTTCTAAACTATCAAATAGAACTCTCCTTTATTTTCAATTGTTCAATCTTATATATTAATTCCTACTATACTTACAATCTCTCTAATCAATACATTCTAATGTTAGCTATGTACATTTGTACTAGGCGAACATGAAAACTAAGGTGGTTTCTCACTATTCATAAATTAGTCATAAATTCATACGTGAGTACAATTTCAAACAAGAGTGAAATTGTACTGGTTAAAGTGCAAACCGAATACAATAAATAGGAATGTGTATTCTACAAGTGTGCATATGAAATCAAATATAGTTGCTCCATATATATCGATCTTTCTATCCGATTTCACTGTCAAAACAAACGTACTGAGTCATTTCCTTGCATAAAACTTTGGTTGAATTTGCAATTTCCTCGTTTAGACGTATGACTAGAACTGATAAATTTTTTATTGTATTTATTAAAAATGAAAAATAAGCTTTGCTTCATATTTCTCTTACCTTTTCACTTTTACAAAACAAAACTAAGAGCAACTGCAGATATTGATATATGCCACCATAAAAAAAATTGAATGTTTCATTCACACGGTAGAACATTTTAACGCTATACAAATCTAATTGAGTAAAATGATTGGAAGAATTATACCGTACTTGGTATGTACTTGCCAGTGCTGCTACCCGTCGACATGCAATGCAAACAATGCTGCTAACTCTATGACATCCAATGCAAACAATGCTGCCAACTAATTCGCCAATATATATACCATTTCAAACAAATTTATGTTAAGGCCCAAATAGACTACACAAAATGCTTGCGCAACATCGTGTTTGCGCAACACCTTTTTTTCGATATACACAACACAAAATTCATAAGCACAGCAGATAATTCTAGTTTGGTTTTTTATGTATTTATTTTAATCTTATTAATTTTAATTTTTTTCTTCAAACATTTTAATTTTTTTCTTCAAACATTTTGCTAAACGTACCCTTCGCAAATTTCTTACTATTGTTGTTTATTTTATTCCTTTTTTTTCTTCCGCATGTGTTGACAACGCGAGATGTTTTAAAAAATGGAAATTTTGTATGGAAATTGCCTACACACTACACAAAACTGTTGCGCAAAATTTCAAAAAATCAAATCAATTTGATTTTTGCACAACCGTTGCGCAAACATGAAAAACACCCCTACACATTACACAACACGTTGCGCAAACACGATGTTGCGCAAACATTTTGTGTAGTCTATTTGGGCCTTTAGACAAAAGAGTATATATTAAGAAATTTTTAGAAAAGTGAGAGTATGAAAATTATTGACCCCAAAAGAGTATAATACTCTTCAAAAGAGTATATCTGGCCACCCTATACAAAGTACCACATTATATTACACAAAAAAGACATCTACATTACCCCCCAATCTCACATCACACTGAAATTGTAAAATCGTTGTGTACGTATTATCAACGAAAAATTGTTCGAATTAGTCGAATCCATCGCCATTAAATTTTATGCTCACACATCTGACTGCAATCTTATTTTTAAAATGTTGTCGAAGCGTAAACTTGAAAAAATTTGTATACTCTCTCTTATTTTATTTTAAGTAGAGTTACCGAGTTTATTATACAGGCACATGTTTGAAGGAAAATGTTTACATTTATTATTATTAGTATTATTTTAATAATATGTATGCTCTATAATTAACAAACTTGCGTTTTTGTATGCGCATTTCAAAAAATAAATCATTATAATAGATTTAACAAGTTAAAACTTTAATTACAATTTTACAGAATCCAGTAAATTTATAACAGGGTAACATTAATCATCGTTAGTGTCTGCCACTACTCGCAAGAAAAATTTGGTGACCACTGCGGAAAATGTGTGTATTAGTAAAAAAATGTAAGTGTATCGAGTTTTTCGAACTTGCAGTGTGTGAGATGGCTGGGTTATACTAATCATAAATGGGATGCACGTGTACAATTCAAACTCGGTCAATTCAGCATCGATCACATTCCTTTGGTAGAGTCGAACAAAGTTATTTTACCGCCATTACATATCAAATTAGAATTAATTAGAAGTTTCATTTGTGCATTGGATCATGAAAGTGAAGCTTTCAAGTATTTAAAAACTGTTTTTCCTGGTGTGTGACGCCAAAATTAAAGCAGGTAATAAATATTTAAAGTTTATAATTTATTTTTGAACTAACTTTAATTGATTTTATTTTTATTTTCTTGCAGGTGTATTCGATGGACCACAGACAAAAACACAAATCAAAATGATGTGTTTAGGAGTTTATTGAATCCTGTTGGAAAACGTGCATGGGATGGTTTCATTGATATTGCAAAATTTTTTTTTGGGAAATGAGAAAGCGGATAATTACAAAGATATTGTTAAAGAAATGGTTTCAGCGTATGGTGAAATGAAAGTTAACATGTCTTTAGAAATTCATTTTTTAGACTTTTTTCCTTCAAATTTGGGTGATTTAAGTGATGAGCATGGAGAACGTTTCCATAAAGATATTGTTACAATAGAAAATCGTTTCAAAAGACATGACTCACATGCTTGCTGAATATTGTTGGAATTTATGCCGTGATAAAAATCCTGAAGCTTACACACGAAAAAATAAACGACCAACATGACCGTATGATGGATGCTAATGAAATTATTTGCGTTCCATATAAAATATCAACTGTTTGTCCAAAGAATTTGTCAATATTACGGAGGCCCAATGTAAAAAATATTTCTTTTTTACTTCCGATGTTTTGAAAATTGTCAACGCATTTAATTATGTATGTATATCCAGCAGTGAAGACAAGCCAATGGAATACACTTTAAAATAATTAAATCAAACTTGGACACGCCAAAAATATTTTAATAAGAAATCAAAAAATTAATTGAAATCTTTTGAGTGGAATGTTTTCTCACAGCTGACTGTAATTTTGCTGACGCATTCATTGGGTGTGTCGAGTAATATTTTATTTCATATTAGTTACATGCAAAAAAATATTTCTAAAATATTTAAACTTAGTATATAAGTTCCAAGTTTTCGTGTACAAAAGAACATGTCATCTAAGACCTTGTATAAAATACAAACATAAAAAACATAACTTATATATGGTATTTTTAGAGGCGACAGTTGCTCTTAATACAGAAAACCGACAAATTCAGCAAAAACCAACGTTTTTATTCTAGTAACTCCATCAACAGACACAAATTTTTATGAAGGCTAGGGATAAAGACACTGTTCCTTTAAATATTTTGGAACAAACAACTAAAGCTAGTTAAAAATATAATTAAATGTCTTTTTAGAAATATTTATAAATAATACATTTGATGCTTATTATAATTTCTAATTATTTGGCAGATAATATGATAATGTTAACTAGCAGTTTCCAGCCCTCGAAATTTGAGTGAAAATTCTAGGAAATTTTATTTTTTCATTAAATAAAGACCCTAAAGGTATGCTAATCAATTATAGCCAATTCACAAATCACCACAAAAAACAAACTCATTTTTATAACAAACACATTAACGAATTTAATAGCATTGTATAATTTTAAGTATGTGTTAGTAGCAAATTTAAATGCAATTTACTCAAAATAAAGGAAAAAATTAAAAAAAAACGGTAGAACAAAACATCATTCACAAGAAATCGCCTAGCCCATTAATATTATAGATATTTAATAGTGATATATATGATCATCACTGACTGACTCACTGCTATGTAACGCTGTATAAGCGGCTTTAATTGTTGATTAAATTATTCCGTATAAGCATATATATAACATAGTATCGGATGCCTCACTAACTTCTAGTATCAAATATGAAAAAAAATATATATTTTATTGGAAGATTTTCTACAAAAGCAAATTTTAAAGAAATAACAGTTTTATTTAATATTCTATTTTTCAACAGCCTATCAATAAAACACGAATCACACGTCAAAACATACATTTGAGGCAAAAGCAAAAAAGTCGGTAGTGAAAGGATTAATAAAATATAAAATATGTTGATAAAATATTCATATTTTCTCAAAATTTAATATTTTATTTGTAGTAATAAATTTATGTCGTCGTTAAAAAATCCATTTGTGAAAGTATAATTTTTTAAAGAGTTATAAAAGAAAAATTTTGGTAATTTAGCAATTTTGAAGGTGGTCAGAATTGAATGTGAAAAACTAATTAACTAATTAAAAATTCAAATTCGATGTATTTATTTTATAAAAATTTTTAGATAATAGATATTTTTATTACATATTATTTGATGTATTAAAAATTTTATATATATTAATTTTAAATAATTATGTATATATAAATAAAATATGAAACACATATATCAAATACTATTAAGCTAAATCCTTTCTACGAAGTCGCTTTTTATTGAACATTACTGGCACGTGCAGGCAAAAAATAACACGTTATTAAAAAAACATAAAAATCAAAGTAAAATATGCAGAAGGTAAATGATTCTTCATGGATGTGCAGAAGAGAATCCAACTAACATTACACATCCTGGAAAGTTGAGTGCACAAACTTCTGCCGACTCCATGTCGACTTCAGAGATGAGAACAACTTCAAGGCAGGGTACTTAAGACCACGACCACGTCGGCTTGTATCTCTGAAATTTAAAGTTTTACGAATTTCATATAAGCTTACCTAGTGAATCCTTAAATGATTCCATGTTGATTCTTTATTTGTATTCCCTACCATTCAGGAATTTTTTTTTCATATATTTCATTTTATTGATCGAAGAACTAATTTTCGTAGCCGCTGATACGGATTTAATCTGAACTACCGATGTATCTGTGTTCGGGTATGCCATGATTTTAGCTCATTTATTGAATGCTACGGTCATATTCAACCATAACTATAGTTCACTATGTGTCCTTTTAACTTGTGATATTAGGTTAAAGAAAGAGTAAGTTCAATTACTTCTCTTTTTATAACCATTTTCAGCAATTACTAGTACTCAATACAAAATCACTGTTTAAGGTTTAAGGAGCCACTTAATAGAGGTTAACCTTCTGATGTACTGTTTTCGTCTTCATGTCTAAACATAAATTTTGTCGGATTGTTCCTCCTCTTTATGCAAGGCCAAACAAACGGGTCATTTCACAGTCTTCTTAGCAATACAATAGTTCTGCTTTGATGCTTAAGCGTTGGGTACTTAAGTAATATTTCTATAATTATAGAAGAAAAAATATTATAAAGCTATTATTTCATTCTGAATAATTATGATCAAACAATATGAAAGTTGATTTTCTAAGGGCCATTATTACAACTTGCCTTTAAAGTAAATGTTAGTTAAAGGTAACTTTAGCTAAAGTGAACAATAAAGTTACCTTTAACTTCTTTTCGTTATTACAACTTCCCATTAAAATAAAATTAATATTTTTGATATTGTGGCAGCACCAAAGGAAACACCGATTACTTTTGACCAAATGAATTGATTTATCAAAATACATAGTGGCAACGTTCCATTAGTTGTTCGCAAATAAACAATAAAAACAATAGAATAAAAACCAAAAACCTTTATTATAAGTTGCATAATTGTTGTAAATGTGTAATAAAACTTTTTAAAAATATTCATGCATATATTTAAGTATCTATAAATAAATTTATTTCCAAAACTAAATTGATGTGAATTTCGTCTTCATAGGTCAGAAAATGTGGCAATATTAAATACATAAACCTCACGTTAAAAGTTAAAGGCAACAATATCTTCCCTTTAGCTTATCGGTCACTTTTAGCTAAAAGTATAGTTGTAATAACGAGAAACTAATAATCTGCCTGATAACATCCTAACTTTAGCTATTGGCAAGTTGTAATAATGGCCCTAAAACTCCTAAATACTCTTTTTAACATATTTATTTTCTTTAATAAATTTATGGGTGTAATTTCACGCATCTCTTTTCGGGCTTTACTCAGTGGCATTTTACAAATCCTTGGAGCCTCATCCATATCCATGCTATTATCTAAGATCATTTTAAGACATTCGAGCCTCTCCGCTGAGTTATAGGTCGCGTCGAGTTCACTCCCTGTTTCACAGTGACTTCGCTTTGAGAACCACACAACTCATAAGGAAAATAATGAAGAAAGTAAGATGCCATCTTAAATAGAACGATAGTGTATAAGATCACCTAATTGCAGAAAAAATATAAAAAAGTTAAATCTGTACGCATGTGTACAGATATATGTACATATGTATGAAAAACTATAATGTGTGTACACAGCAAATCGTTTACATTTATGTGGATTTGTTAACACATTTACCAACTTGTATGTAGGCGAGTGGTTAGAGTTGTTGCATACAAATCCGTCTTTGCTGGCTCATTTCTTTGTTTTATTTACAATTCTCCTAAAAAGCAAGAAACATTTTAAAAAACATTTGATCTTTCCTGATTTAATTTCTATCCCAATCCTTAAAATGATATAGATCGAAAATAAGAATAATTTACTAAGTATTTTGATTTTATTTCAGCTTGTTTGACAAATTTAATTTTTTGTTTTTGTTATTGTTACCGTAAATGACATTTTTTAAATAAACTAATTGCGAAAAAAAAAAACACACGAGCTGATGAGTAGTTTAACTTTCAGCAATACTTTAAAGAAATATTTACATATTAATGCTGGTTTTCTCAATGTATCATCAAACTGGCTGTTACTTAAGCTGCGTTCACACTACGTGTTTTGCTCGTGTTTTTCCAATTTTTTTAGCACGTGTAATTTGTACACATAGTGTGAACCATTTCAAACATTGTTTATGTACAACACATTTTGGAAGACATATGTAAATTTTTCAATTAGAGCAGGTTCTATTTTGGCAAGATAAGAACATCCCACATTTTACAGTAATCTTCTAATTTATATATCATTTTCTGCAAAACGTTTATATCATCAGCAAGAATAACGATATCATCTGCATATAGCAACAGTCGTATATTTAAGTGTTCGATATTAAGTCCTCCTTCTAAAAAGTCATGAAGATCATTAAGATAAAACGCAAAGAGTAGTAGTGATAGCAGACACCCTTGTTTTACACCTGATACAGTTGAAAACTCCTCTGATAATTCTTGACCAGTCCACACTGCCGAGTTTGTAGTTTTATACATGTTTTCTATAAACTTAACTGCTTTTGACGAAAGACCTATTGTATGTAGCTTGTATATAACTGCATTTCTAGAAATTTTATCGAATGCGGCTTTAAAATCCACGAAAAATGCATAAGTTTTCTTATTCGCATTTAGATTTAAATGTACTAAAGCTGAGAGGTTATATATGTTGTCAACTGTTGAATAGTTCTTCCTAAAACCAGCTTGATATTCATTCAAGATTTTGTTACGTTCGGGTTTGTTAACAAACCCACCATTATCTCTGGTAGACAGTTCATGAAAGATATTCCACGATAATTACTTGGTATTGTCATATCTCCTTTTTTATGTATCGGGTAAATTATATTTAATATAAAAGTATCGTCTATTTTGCCACTATCATACATTATATTACATATTGTAGGTGTCTCTTCTAACAATTCTTCTGGAGCATTTTTATAGAATTCATATGGGATGCGATCTTCGTCTGGTGCGTTGTGGTCTTTAGCTTCTTGCAGCACTTGCCTTATTTCGGTTATTGTTATGGCCTTATCCACCTCATCATTTGTCCGATATAGGTAAGCATATTGTAACTCTATTGCGTTTTCTATTGGATTCAACAGTTGTTGAAAATATGATTTCAGCTCTTCTGCTGGTACCGTTATTCTTGGGAATTCATCACCATTTCTTATTTCCTTAACAATTTTCCACCAATCTTTACTGTTATTAACTTGATCTATCTTTTGTTCTAAGTGCAATAGGTACTTTGATTTTTCTTCCCTACAAATTATTTTAAATCTTTTATTTGCTTTTAAATATTTGTCTTTGTTTTCTTTGCTACAGGTTTTTCTGAATTTACGCAGCCATTTAAAAGAAGCTTTTCTTGCATTGTAACATTTAGCATTGAACCACTTTTGTTTTTGATGAAATTTTAAGCCTTCTTTATAGACCATTTTATACGCCTCCTTTACTACTGTAGATATATCTCCAAATTTCACGGATTCTTTTTGGTTTTTTGCCATCTCCAAACATTCACGAATCATCATGTGATATTGCGATAAGTATTCATTTTTCCAATGTAATTTTGGCAACAGATTTGGATTTATTTTGCATCCGTCATCTATTTTAAGTTGAACTGATAGTACTATTGGGAGGTGGTCAGGCCATACCTGATTATCAACCATAAAATTATCAATGTGATGAATAAAATCTTGGTAAACAGCACAAACATCATTTACCGATGAGCCGACACCACTTATGGAGGTAAACTCCCCATATGCGCCACCAATCATCATTCCATTCGTTACCACCATCCCATTATCACAACAAAAATTCATAAAATTGCGACCTCTGGCATTAACTTCTTTGTCTTTGGTATCAGCCACTTTATACATAGGGATTGTTTGATTCGAACTTAAATAGCTTAGTTAAATTACAAAGATAATTTTAGTTTCGACTTTTTTTACGCCGCATTTGGTTTTTGTATCTGTATCTTGTGCAAGCTATTTTACACATGTAGTTAAAAACGGCGAGTTTGATATGTTAAATAGTTTACTTTGTCATTTCGATGAATTTGAGAAATTGCTTTATATCGTTGGGAGACCGATTTTTTAAAATTTGATATGTATTGTATTTATTGAAAATATTGAATTGACTTCTTTCGTTTGTAACATTTGTACAGGTAAATAAAAGATGGTCTGGATCTGCGACTGCACCACATGTATCACAAATTTGTGGGACCAAATCCAACACGATTTAGGTGAGCTTTGCATCTAAGTTGTGAAACCATAATTATTTTTGTGGTGTGGGAAAGATACTTGCAAATAAATTTGCTGTCGTCATTGACATTTTTTTAAAATCTTCAATCCATTCATCCCATAGAATGTTATAGATGAATCTGCATGCATCATTGCCGTAAGTATGACTGACATTTGTGCTGAAAAGGATGTTAAGATTCTCTCGATTTCTGAGAATTTTTGATATTTATGGTATTTATAAACTGGTTTCAGAGGATTGATTGTTATTGGCTTAGATATCACGAAATTAGGTTTAGTTTTTTTGCTGCAATTTTGCTATAACTGATTTTTGCCATTGTACTGGTAATTTCTTTATTAATATCTCTATATTCAGAGTTTTTTTTTAACAATTTTGGGCAATTTGTTTTGATATTCACAATACTTTCTGTAGGGTATGAGGTCATGGACAGTGGATTTCTCGAATATTTTTCTCATTTTTCCATTAAGTACACTTGCAAGCATCGACAGCGTGATGATCTATGGAATTGCACTCTGGTGTACAATTCGTGGTATTTTTACAAAAATCACACTTTAATTCTTTGCAGCTTGTAGGGCCTACAATGGACTCGCCACAGACCAAACATCTCTTCATCGAATTGCAACGGTTTGCAATATGACCTAGACGACCGCAATTTTAGCATTGTCGCAGTAGAGGAATGTATAAATCATCTTCAACAATAGTGCTAAACATTCTTATCTTGGAAAGATTTTCGGCGCCAATACCTAATCTTTTCTTGTAAATCTAAAAACGGTGAGTACATCAAAGTCACTACTGTCTTCTATTTTCTCTTTAATACTTTCCGCAGAGAAGATCACAGTTCGAGAAAATTTTTTATCATGATCTCCGTATCTTCCGAATATGGATTTTACCTTTACCTGCAGATGTAGAAGGTTCTCAAAGAAGAATTCGACCTATTTTCATGCATAGCTCGTAATGGCAAGTCTCTATTGATCCTTGTGATCATAATTTTGATGAGGATTTATCCAATTATATCCAGATTAAGGTAGCCAAAATATTAGGTTTAACTATTGCTAATTGTGGGCGTGGTTTGTTGTCAAACTCAACTGTTTTTAATCTCAGAAAAAGGTGATTTTTTTGTTTTTTATCAAAAATAAATGGTTACTACTCGCAAGTTATCATCGATAATGACTTGCGGTTCTTTTTACAAGGTTGGTAGGATTGTAGTCTTTAGTTGATGTAAGTGGACACAGCCCTACCGTTCAATATTTGGGGCCTTATGAAATATTTATTAAACTACTATATTTTTGCCAAATTTCAACTTTAGTGGAATAGAAATTCTAGGGAACAAAAACGTATACCACCCGGAGAAAGTTTCCTCTTTACCCCAATATATACTTTTGAACCCGTGACGACGCGCGGGTAGAACACTTTTTTAATTTTAATGAAATTACTGAAAAAATTTAAAATACGGTAATTGTGCTTTAGGTATTTCATAGCTTATAATAGTCATTATTTGTTCTAAAGGGTGATTTTTTAGCTATTATCTTTTTGGCAACACTGGTTTAAACAGCTGACGCACGTTTCGTGTTTTGTCAAACATCTTCAGTTTGGTCTATAATTTAACCATGAATCGTCTTACAAACGAACAACGCTTGCAAGTTATTGAATTTTATTATCAAAATGCGTGCTCTGTTAAGAAAGTTCATCGCTCGCTTCTTCCATTTTATGGTCAGTTTAATCGACCCACTGAAGCGGCTATTCGGGCTATTGTGACTAAATTTCGCACCAAATTTACATTGTTGGACATTAAACCACCAACACGCTTACGTAGAGTGCGAACTGAAGAAAATATCGCAGCTGTATCGGCCAGTGTTAATGATGACCATCAATTATCGATTCGTCGCCGTTCGCAGCAATTGGGCCTCTTTTACTCAACAACGTGGAAAATTTTGCGGAAGGATTTAGGTGTGAAGCCTTTCAAAATACAGCTGGTGCAAGAATTGAAGCCGAACGACCTACCGCAACGTAGAATTTTTGGTGAATGGGCTCTTGGAAAGTTGGCCGAAGATCCACTTTTTTACCGAAAAATTGTGTTCAGCGACGAAGCTCATTTTTGGCTCAATGGGTACCTAAATAAGCAGAATTGTCGATTTTGGAGTGAATATCAGCCAGAAGCATTGGAAGAGCTACCAATGCATCCAGAAAAAGTCACAGTTTGGTGCGGTTTATGGGATGGTGGCATCATTGGACCGTAGTTCTTCAAAGATGATGCGAATCGTAACGTAACTGTGGATGGTGAGCGCTACCGAGAGATGATATCCAACTTTTTTTGCCCAAAATGCAAGAGCTTGACTTGCATGACATGTGGATTCAACAAGACGGTGCCACATGCCACACAGCACGCTCAACAATGGATTTATTGAGAGGCGAGTTCGGTGAACATTTTATTTCACGTTCGGGACTGGTCAATTTAACGCCTTTAGACTATTTTTTGTGGGGCTATGTTAAAGCTCATGTCTATACAAACAATCCCGCTTCAATTGACGCTTTGGAAGACAACACTGAAGCATTGATTCGTGAGATACCGGCCGAAATGTTGGAAAGAGTATGCCAAAATTAGACTAAGCAGATGGACCATTTGAGGCGCAGTCACATTTGCACGAAATAATCTTCAAACATTAAATTATATGGACCGTACTACTATCGATTCAAATAAAGATTTCATGCATTTTTCTGAATTTTATGTGTTTTTTTTTTTTGAAAACTTTCCTATAGCTCTTAAAAAATCACCCTTTATTACCAGTAGATAATGTTGTCTGCTTACAAAATACACCACCCTTTTGATATATTTGTAAGTAAGAATTTCAATACACAAAGGATGCAATTCATTTGTAACCTGGGTTTTTTTTTATCATACCTTTTTTATACCGAGCAATGCAAAACAGTTCACAAATGAGGAGGCATTACCATTATTTCTGGATTTGAAATTAACAAAATAGCAGTATATTCAGCTCAGGTTGCGTGCGATTGAAAAAGGCTTAAAAATATGTATCCAGCATATCGTCACATAACCACTGCTAAAAAGGACTGTTTATAGTATATACAACCAAGTACCCATAGAGAAGTATCTCTGCAACAGTTCACAAAATCGTTTATCATGCAGAAGATGTCATTAAACATCATTTGGTGCCACTTGGAGATCTATCAGAGGAGGCTCAGGAAAAAAAGGAATAAGTATTACAGATTCTTTAGAGAGCACAATACTAGAAAAATTTCACTAAATTCCACATGATGAAGTTATATTTAATATATTATTGGTAACGTCAGATCCTATCATCTCCAATATTCGAAATCAATGGAAAGCGGAACATCGGGATTTAGATGAAGAAGTCAAAAATTTACTAAAGAACAGAAATAACACAGAACAAAATATGGAATATTTGCAATCAATATTTGAATCAAATGAATAATAATTATAATTGCAAGAATAATAATTATAAGTACGAAAAACGTAGTATTAGTAAAAACCAATAATAAACGGAACCTCCCATTGTTACAAATGATATTAAAGTCTATTGCAGTTTTTTTTAAAAAGGTTTCTTTTACCCACATATGTATGAAATGTTTTAATAAATAAGAAAGATTCCAAAAATAAAAACCCTTATTTTCAAATCAGAATCATTGCGCTAATGTTCAGCAGATTTATTTTGCTAAAATTAACACATTTGACAGCAAAACATTATAAATTTTTCTGTCGTAAATGCAAGTCTTTTAGATAATATTACTAAAGCTTTTTTAAATGTAAATATTCTTTGAGTGTAAGCTAATTTGCAAATTGGCCAGCAAAAAATTTTTAATTTTTCAATAGTAATAGCAAAATTTTCAGTTGAATTTATTTTTTTTTGAGTGTAAACATTAAAATATAGATATCGGTAAAATTTAGTTTATGAGCGTTTACTATAGCCATTTTAAAAATGAACTTTGTAGGACCACTTTTAGTCAGAGTCCCCATAAAAAAAATATTGCATAAAAATTTCTCAAAATTTGTTTATATGTACATAGATATATGTTTTAGAGAAAAGTGATTACTAAATATGGTCACGGGCATATATAAATAGCACCGATATGAACATTTTCATATGCATATATTCAGGCCACAAATTTATAAAAAATTTAATCTAAATTTGGTTCAAGCTTATTTTCAATATCCAACTATGGTCTCAGCAAAGTTGGATCTAAGACCCTTTCTCGAAACTCACGGTATAGGTTATCGTATAGTTAAAATTTAAAATACTTCTTAGGAGTGCTATCCACTTCTCTAATTTTATAACAATCGAATAATTTTTACGGGTCTCAAAGCATTTGTTAGTTTTTGGACGGCCATCTACATTGGTAATAACCTTTTATAAAAAAAAGGATGCATGGGAGGTATGTATGACCTTACACCGATTTTAAACAAAATACCACAACTAATCTTTTAGTCATACCACAACTAATCTTTTAGTTCGATGACAAAACCAGCCGTTGTATCTCTCAATCATATTCCTTTCTCGAAGCGATTCTGACCTCTAACAATCTTCTTAAATCAAAACTAGTCGCATTTTTTTAACTTTTGGGGCAACCGGATCAAAAATCTGGCGTGTTCATAGGATCTGAACTTCCAGTACCCCGTAACAACCAATCTTGCTGCACAAGTTGGTATTACACCGAAGCAAGGCATTATTGCGATCTAAGGGCATGTTCAATTTGTTCTTATTTCCCAATGAACGAAGGATGCTGGAGTGCCAGTTTAAGGATCTGACTGTCTAAAACCAACCTTCGTTCAACAATTTATGCTGAATTTCTAATGAAAATATTTAAAGGGAGGAGTACAGAGTAATATCCTGATACAAGTGCATATGCTAATCGTTGCAAATTTTAGTTATAGCTTTCTGTTGCAGAGCCTGCGGTCATCAAACATTTGTAGTATAGGTAATTAATAGATCATCAGACCATTTGGAATTTAGATCCCAGGTTCTATCAACAAAGCATTTAGTTGCCCCTAGAGCTGTTAATGCGTCGCTGATATTATCTAGGCGGCTATTCCACGTAAGTTTCGTATCTACAGTAATCCCCAGATATTACCGTAATTAGAATATTGGATAACTGCCCTATTTAGAAACTATACCAACGTTAAGTTTCCTTTTACGATTGAACGGTACACGGTTGCTGGAGAGACTTAGTTTAGTGCACTACTTCGATAGCATGCCTAGAGCATTAATAATAAATACTCCACATATATTGTCAACTGTGATAAAAGCCTAGTTAGCCACACGTAACCGTAATCAAACGTGTCAGCTGTTTTTTTCTGTTACATGAAAAGCAATTAGAGCAGTTACCGAACTCAACTCGCACGTAACAGGAACGTCCCTATCTGTTGAAAACAGAGTTTTGCTACGTTTCTAAACAGCTTATAAAGTTTGGTTAATTTTACACAACAACATGCTGGTTCGTTTTTTACATTCTATAATTGCACTAAATGCCAACGTTACATTTACGGTACGGATACTTTTTAACTAGGCCTTAAATCGTTCCGATTGCATACGATCCGCGCCCATCTAGCATCTAACGTAGTTTGTCTATGACCTAGGAACATGAAATTCTTCCTGTGTACGGCCCTTGATCGCGTTGACAGTCACTATAGTATTCCCACATACTGGCGGTAATTTCCCTAGTTTTGAGTTTTAAGGCGTGCGCTCAAATTTTTAATAACCAGGGATATCGTTTGATTTAAAATCACGTTTCGTATTTCATTAAAAATACTAATTTCACGTACCTTAAATAAAAAAGATGTATTTGTACTTGTATTTATTGAAATTGTAATCAATGCAGTTAGATATAATGGCCCTTATTATGAGTTGCATTCGATCTTCGATGGCTATCGAACATCGACTATCGACTGTCGAATTCGTATTATGAGTCGAAAATTTCTTTGTACAACGAATTTTCAATCGAACACAATTTTGCTTTCGATGCTGGATGGCAGTTTATAAAACTTATTGAAAATATAAGTTGTAAATTATTTTAATTTCATGAGATTGATCTGCCTTGTGTGCATTGCCGCAGCAGTTCATCTGTATTAGACAGCAATTCCATAAACGCCTCCTTGCAGTCGAAAATTTGCTATAAATCTGTAAACAAACTTTCTAAATGATACCCTTGATAAAACCTCGCATTCTTACGTATTGGAATCCATTTCCGAAATGTTGGAAGTATCTCTCATGAAGAAGCATTCATCTTCATCAGACGATCATAGAACCAAACTCCATGTTATAAATAATTAATTTTTTTCTTTAATAAATTTGTAAACAAACAATGTTTATTTATAGTGCTAGCTGATAAATATGTACTATTGTGAATAATCCAATTGAGTGAAATTCACAATAGCGCTATTTTATCGAATGTGCTCCATAATACCAAATGAAAATTCGTTCGATCAGTTAATTCGATCACAATCGAAAATCGAAAGTTGCTCATAATAGGCACCAATATCTTTTAGAATTAGCATGGGGAAAACTTATATTGGCCCATAAAACATAATATAAAAATATAAATAAATAAAATTTACATTGGCACATAAGACATTTAATAATCCTAACATAAATACATATATAAATAAATATAATATAATAGAATTCTAACATAAATATATAAGAAAATATAAAATAATATAATAAATATAAGAAAAACAGCATTGTAGCATTTAACATTTAATAATTAAAAAAATAAAATAAAAAAAAAAAACTAACCCATAAAAACCAAGTTTTTTGCCCTTATTATGGGTTGCATTCGATCTTCGCTGGCTATCGAACATGGACTATCGAAAATCAAAATCGTATTATGAGCTGGCAGCACGGTCGAAAATTTCGTTGTACAACGAATTTTCAATCGAACACAATTTTGCTTTCGATGCTGGATGGCAGTTTGTAAAATTTATTGAAAATATAAGTTGTAAATTATTTTAATTTCATGAGATTCATCTATCTTTTGTGCATTGCCGCAGCAGTTCATCTGTAGTAGACAGAAATTCCATAAACGCCTCCTTGCAGTCGAAAATTTGCTATAAATCTGTAAACAAATTGTACCCTTGGTAAAACCTCGTATACTCACGTAGTGGAATCCATTTCCAAAATGTTGGAAGCATCTCTAATGACGAAGCATTCATTTTCATCAGACGATCATAGAACCATAATTCCATGTTAATAAATAATTATTTATTTTTTTCTTTAATAAATTTGTAGTGCCAGCTGGGGTCTAATCGTCGCATTCGTTATCGAAATTTTTCGATCGAAATTATTTTTTTTATTTTCCAAAAATAAATTACTAAGTATAATTTTACTTTGCCAAAGTTAACGAACTATGGCCCTGGTTAAGAGTAAAAGTGAAACGAGGTCTCACGTTTGTCCGTCTTCTTTAAATAATAAACCAAAATATGTAATTTCGATTGATTTTACTCGATATCGAATGCGGTGATTAGCCCCCTGATAAATATGTGCTATTGTGAATAATCCAGTTGAGTGAAATTCATAATAGCGCTTTTTTTTATCGAATGTGCGCCATAATCCCAAATGAAAATTCGTTCGATCAGTTAATTCGACCACAACCGAAAATCGAAAGTTGCACATAATAGGCACCTTTATTATACTCCCTTTGTAAATTAAGTTTACCATCATGTCATTAAATAATTCATTGATTGAATATGAAACATGGTTGACAGATAAAATAAAAAAACGCTAAAAATCGCCACGAGTCTGCCTGCAAAGTTTCAGCTCGATTAGATCACGGGTAAAGTGTTAAAAATCGATCCAAAGTTTTTTCGGGAGACAAACAGACATTTCGAGTTAAAAGAGTTAATTGGTTCCAGAGACGGATAGCGTAAATAAAAAATTGGCGCTCTGAAAACAGATATTGGCGACACATTCCTGTTTTTCCTCTTTTGGACCGTCCAATTTTATGCAAAAATAAAAGATTTAAAAGATTATCAAATGTTACTCCAAGTTTTTTTTTAACAATG